>APFE031536962.1:0-11770 GCA_000404065.3 Pinus taeda | reverse complement strand
AGAATTCATGGACCAATCGGGTGTCAAGCCACGGATCAAGTGTCGGGAATATCGAGGAGAGAATGAACCGTCGGATCACTACATATCGTGACCGTCAGATTGTAAGTTACAAAATGTACAACGGTAAAGAAACACACTTTACCTAACTATATACCTAACTCTATACTAGACCAAGTTGAACTTAACTATTTCCTATGTGTCAAAATATCCTAACACCATCTCCCATGTAGCTTCATCGAGCCCAAAGTGCTTCCATTGCACTTTAACCTACTCGATTGCCCAATTTTGGAGCATGAAAATCTTTCTTTGTAAAATACACTAAGGTTCCGGATGAAATTTTCCTTCTGGCTCCACCTGCAATACAGATGAGTCAATCACATGATCATCATATTTAACATACTTCTTAATCAATGACACATGGAAAACATCATGGGATTTCACTGTCAGAGGTAGTGCAAGCTGATAGGCTACTATTCCAATCATCTCAAGAATCTCAGAAGGCCCACAAAACTGAGGTGCCAGCTTGGCACATGATCCAAGGATCTCTTCTTGGGCTTAATCCTCCATTACACCTATTCCCCAACCTGAAAATCCTTAAACATCGTTTTCTAATATGCATAACTCTTTTGTATATCCTATGGTATCTCTAAATATTTCTTTATAACTTGCACTTCCTATTCTATCTCTGCCAATATGTCTGGTCCTATCAATACCCTATGCATTGTATCACTACAACTCCACCCATAAAATGCCTCAAACATGCTCATCCTCAGAGACTCCTGATACCCATTGTTGTAAGCGAACTTAACCAGTGCAAGATATTCTTCCCACTTTCACTGCTGATGAATCACATACATCCTTAACATGTCCTTCATTATCCTATTGACCCTCTCTGTTTGTCCATCTGTTTGCGGATGATAAGTTGTGTTGAAGGCCAACTCTATGCCGAAACCTGTAGATAACTCTTTCCAGAATCTAGAGGTAAACTTAGCAACCCTGTTTGACACAATTTTCTTTCGAATATCATGCAATATCACCACATCTATGATGAATACATGTGCTACATCATTAGCAGACTAGGTAGACTTTATTAGAATTAAGTGTGCTACCTTTGTCAACCACAACCATAATAGAAACACGCTGTTTGGATGTCATCGACAAATCTGTAATGAAATCCATGGAAATGACCTCCTATTTCCACTCTGGAATCAGAATCGACTGTAGTAATCCACCTGTATGCGTACACTAGACTGCTTTTACCTGTTGAGAATCCAAGCGTTAGAAACAAACTCTACCACTTCCTTCTTCAAATTCAGTCAATAGTAGAACTTCTTCACCTCTCTCAATGTCTTCTGATATCCTGAGTGACCTGAATATGACTTAGCATGAAATTCCCTCAAGATAAGCTTCTTGAGGTCATTATTGTTTGGCACATACATCCTGTCCCTAAATCTGACCAAACCATTTGCTATGAGATGATAGTCCATATACTGATCACATGTACCCTTTTGGAACCTGTGCATAAGCTCATGTAGAAGAGCATGGAGAATATGGGGACTAGCAAAAATATGGCACAAGGGCAGCAAGGTATGACTCAAGGGATGATGGATGTGAAAAAGATGGATGGCAAACCTCATTCTCGGGAGGATCTGGTCAAGTGCGACCCACAAGTAATCGATAGGGCTTCCGCTCTTCGTCACCGATATCGGGTACCTACTCTCCTCATTCTACTCATAATGTTGTAACTAAAATTTCATTGCTTGCACAATTATCTGTATGAAATATGGTCTCCATGCTAGGTATGGTTTCTCTATCACATGTGGGATTTATCCACTTTCTAATTTGGACTTTCTAATTATACTTTTAAATAATTATGGACTTATATTTTTTGCTTCAATTATTTTCTTGTATACTTGTACGAATCCTTATTTTTTCCTTTGTCCTGTTCATTCCAGTATTATGTATGTTCTATTAACTTCTCAATCTTTGATATGTAGTTGTGGCCTCATTCTGTGAGATTTTCTTCTAATTTTTCTCATTCGGGCATTTTACATAATTTAACTGAGACTTTCTATTTTTGGAAAACCTTCAGTTTTACCAGAATTTCTAAGTTTTCGTATTAACTACTTCCAACTCATTCATGCATTTAGCATTTTGTTCTTATGTTTCGCTTAACTACCAAATAATGCCACTACACTGTCACATGTTTCTGACTCATTCATCTATTAGCCCAAAGGATTTATTAATCATAACATGGTATCAAAATAGTTGTCAACTCAACCGACCATGCGAGATATTGTCACACTGCCAAACCAAGATGCTAAATCATTCATCCAAGGCCTTTGGTTATGGCCCAAAGGCTTTATTCCAAATAATTTCCAGACATATATCTTTCGAGTATTCATTCCATAATACTTTAAACATAGGACCGAAGCCTTTTAATACGCTGCCACTACTAAAAATTGGTGCCATATAAGTCTTGGACCTAAGTGCTTATGCTTTCCAAAATAGCTCTGTGACCATTTTTAATTATATCTCCTCTTGTGCGTGTGCTTAGCCTCTTGTCCACCATAGGGCTCAGTGTTGTGACCGCTACTCAAACCTTAAGGCGTTAGAGTATTTTTAAGCATGCGAGGTTTTATTTTCATTTGTAAAACCTCTGTGCCCTTGGTATTATTTTTCTGAACATGGAACCACCTTCATGGTGCTCTTTACCAAGCGCAATAACATTATGCCCCTTTATAATCCACTAGGGTCTTCCTTACGGGATGAGTTATCCCGATGGGGTCCTCCTACAATAGCAAGATCCAATAGAAAATATCTCTGAGATAGGTTAACTCTGACATGCCCAGGTCATTCTCGATGCCTAATCATGCCGCTGATCTTCCTTTCTGCCACTCCAAGACCTTTCAGGGTCTTATCAATGGGATTACATCATGTTGACATCACTTGTGCTATGTGTCAGCCTATGATTCATGACATGTGTCACGTATACATGGGCCATTTAGGTACCCAAAAACACCAAATATGAATGCCACATGTCATGCTCCGATTAGCTAGTTCTAACATCATAATCCTTCGTCTCCTGGGCCCATAATACACTACCATGTGTCCCGTTTTCAGAGAGGAGAGAGAAGGGTCCTGCAACCTTGTTTTGCATCGTATTCCTTCTATAAAAATTTAATGACTCCTGGATTATTCTTGTACAAACCCTCTCTCGGTCAACGCTCCTCTAGTCGCTACCTTGTATTATTTTCGGGCTAGCTTCAGTGGGCTCTGATGTCAATATGAGGGCCTCCCAATTAAGTCTTTCACCAATGGTTAAGCCTGCCATTGTTTTTTTCAGGCCACCTCTACACTTCTACGTCATCCCGCTTAACTTCTTAAGGTTCTCTTTTCTAATTCCTGGGATGCACCCATCGGGGTAACTGTTGTAGGCTTACCTGTCATATGGGCTTCACCTGCACCAATAGAAATTCTGCCTGTTGTGTTGTTGCTCCAATGTTTTCCTACCTATTGTATAATTCCACTTTAACTTTGTGTGCCCTTTTCTTTCTCCGAGGTCTTATCTCTAGGATAAATCTGTTGGGTGGGATCTACCACCGTCCAATAAAAAATGATCTTGCTACTATGCTTGTATTACCACATTTGGTCAATCCTTTTTATTTTTCGGTGCTACGATGGAATCCGCTACATTTGCTTGTGTTTCAAACTAACCATGTGCTCCAAAGCACCTCCAACTAACTTTACATCTGCATAGTTTGACCTTGGAATTACCTGACTTTGATCGGCTATATATTTCAAAATAGAAGGCCATTTCCAGAATTCTGTATACCAATGGAAATCTCTTTCAAAGCTCTTACATCTAGGCGGGATCCATCTACCTCTGACATCATCTACTACATAAGAAATAAACCCAAAGTTTGTGCACCTTCTTCATCCATGTTGATCTTCACCCTTCTTCTTGTGCCTGAAACCTAATCTTCTGAGGCATCCTTTGACACCTTCATCATATGTTGCCATCTGATGTAATTAATGATAACTCTATCATCAAATGAATTTAAAGTTTCCATGCTTTTCCCTTTCCAACAATATTTTCCTTTGCCGCGAATGACAACATATTTCCAACATGATCAATAGTAAAACTATTTGTTACAATGTCTTTTCCTTTTTTATCTTAATTTGGTTTAACTTTTTGGAAAATTTAAGACTGAATCAAGAATCTACTAAACCAAGAATTCATTGATTATGGACGTTTCCTTCTTTGATGGATACGGTTAGAAGGTGTTTACTCTCCTGAGTTGAGTTAGAGGTTTTTCTCGATAAGTTCCTTGACAAATCTTTCCAAGAAGAGTGGTGTTCCACAAAGGGACAACACATATCATATTTATATTCATAAATTGATTGACAAAATATACTCACTCCATTTGAGTATCATGAAAAAGATAAATCCAATTAAATTATGGACTCAAAATTCAGTAGCAACTTTTGAAAGGAATGGTTTTACTAAGTAGGAACCTAATTAACCATAAGTATCTCATACCATCCAATGACAAATGGATAAAGTGGTAAACAAATCCCTTGAAGGGTACTTGAAGAACTTTGTCAATGATTATGAATTGCAGTGACAAAAATGGTTACACCTTACAAAATGGTGACACAACACTACCTATCACACTTCAACAAAAATGACTCATTTTAACACTTTATATTAATACCCAACATTGTCAATAAAAAAAATGTTGTTGTCAATTTAAAATTTCCTAATGTAAAAATACTATTTAAGCACTTGTGGTGAGATCGTTGGCATCCTAAAGAATCATCTTGAACAAGAAGGTAATGATATTCATGAAAATCATCTATGCTAATGAAAAATTCTTTATCTTAGAATGCTTTGCTTACACTCACACTAAGTCTCAATCTTTCAATATTTCTTATAATATTGATTTTCATAAATTATTGATTTTTGTAAACTAAAGAGATAGCTACAAAAGTTTCTCCAAATTTGTTAATTATAAGCACAAAATATTAAAGAAAATCAATCATTATTTGTTTTTCTTAAAATTCAAAATTGATATAAATAAATAATAATTATTTACATCATTATTCTTAATATATGATAAAAAAATCCCCCGATCGGGGCATGGGCCACATCATTGTCCTACTCAGGAATCACGTAATGGTGATTATATGGAAGGCATGGAGGAGGGGCGATTGCAACAGGTGTGATCGAATGGAGGTGATGGGAGGCATGGGAGGTAGTGTGACATGCATTAAATGTTGATGCATTATGACATCCCAAGTGGTGGTAGTGGGTATTGCATTACATGCATTTGTGTTGTGGTACAGAGAGGTTCCAAGAGATGTGAGGAAGAACTGTGATTCTTGTTTGGTAGAAAGCTTGGTGGGGAGGCAACAGTTGTGGGAGATCACTCAGGTCGGCTCGATGGTGAGGGTAATAGGGTATGTATCATTTCTCTCCACCCATCCTTGCTCATGACATACCGGTTCTCTAAATTCCTCTCAGATTTTCGCCCCTCCATGAGAATGGGAGAATGTGGGTCTTGGCAATGTTTGTTCATCTAAAGAGCGTATCTGTGTGGCTCAATTCTATTTTGAAATTGTTGTTTCCAAGTTGATATCCATTTCCTATGGTATCTTATTGCTATGTATGGGAATGTATGGTTTAATTTGGGCTTCTTTGTGTGGAAATAATATACCGCCCGGGTGGAATGGTTGTTTCCATGTTTGATTGAATTGGTTTGTGATTACTCTCTACTTGTCATCGGTGTTGGTTTTAAAATGTATAGGTGTTTTTATACATGGGAAGGGGCTTGAGGCATTGGTGGGTGGTTATGTCATATGGCAAAGACATACCCTCTTTGGATTTAATTTACTCTATGAGATGACTGAGCAAAGACTGTGGGTAATGAGAAGAAAGAACTACTGGAGGATGATCAACACATCTTGTTCTACTTTCACTTTTCTTGGGTTTAATGTTTCTTGTTTCTTGCTCATGTTATTCGTAATTCTTCACGAGGTTTATAATTAGAGGGACCGCCTAGTCGATGAGCCGAGGGTATTCGCTCATTCGCTGGTCTCGGTAGTCGATTATAGTATATCTCAAAAAAGGTTGATGGAGATGGAAAGATCATCCATGGGAACCAACCAGTCTGGAAATGTGGGTTGCAAACACAATCGGAAGAGAGAGTGCTCGGGAGGTCGAGGAGTATCCTCCTTGAGTCCGCCAATGAGAAGTGGAAGAAAATTATATGCCCAACACATCACTAATGTGGCCCATACATATACAACAAGTACTCCTAAGCAGGTAAGACAGATGATAATAGGTTGGGAGGCAGGTGTTAACCAACGAGCTGAGCAGGAAATTGAGGTGGAATATTGTCACCTGCTAGTACCTGATCTTGGCCATACCTGTGGTCGTCTCACCCAGTACAAGTAGACAATTTACCTATATTGGATGATGAAGATCATAGTAGCCAGAGCTATCATGAATGCAACAGGGTCTATAAAAGTTGATCATGTATTTGAGGAAATTCAGAAAGAATTCCAACTCGTTCAATTCCAAATTCAACAATAGAATGTCTGTCTGGGTCATATTGAGAAGCACATTTTGTGCCTTCTTCAATTTGAATTACCAAGTTCTAGTGCAAAGAACCCAACTCTCGTGGAGTCCTCTAATGAATAGTTTTAGTTATTTCCTTTTGTTACATTTTGAGTATGTATATGTCAAGTAGCAGTACTTATGTTAACATGTTAAGATTGAACTGGTTTTTAGACATTCAAGCCTATAAGGCTAATTTTGACACACTTAAGAACCTTAGATTTTGGATGGCTTATAATGCGTTTTGATGGCCAACATACATGGTTTCTCAATGGGCATGTTGAGGCCATGGAATGTCTTTTCTGGTTGTAACTTGCTTTCAAAATGAATGAATGAAAGGCCCTACTAAGCTTACAAGAAAAATATATGATAAAAACATAAATAAATAAAAAATTAACATATTTTTTTAATTTACAATTTATGAAATACGGAGATAAATTTAATTTCTAAAATTATATCTAATTTTTGTCAATATTTAATAGACTCAAAATTTGAAATAACTCTATATTATTTAGATTCTAATAAGAATATTTGGAAAGTAAATTGATTGGAATGTAAACAAGTGCTATGTAGTAGCTAGTACTTACCACTTAGTTTAAATAGAGCTAAATAAAAGTAAAAAAATTAAAGAACCAAAATTGCATATACCTAATATTGTTACAACGAGATAATTACATTAGGAAAAAGAATGTAATAGTCTTTGATGCATTAGTTATTTATTATCTTTGTTCTTTTATGCTTGCTTGATGTTAGTAAATTAAATATTTTACTAAAGATGTGCTCAAGCAATGCTACATTGTAGTTGGTACCTATGCATCGATAAATACATAAATATTTCATCGATAGTTTATATTCCATTATCTTTAAAGTTAGCTCCATGTTAACTTGTTTCTAGAGCCTTCAATTCATTGTTACTATTATTTGTAGTTTCTCTTGTACAAAATGAGGCTTTTTATAATATTCTTCCAAAAATAATATGTTAGAGTCACAAACTAAATGTTTTACTTGTCTAGAGACCAAACACATATTAATTAGAAAATACTATGATGTTCTTAATGTTGAGAAGTGTAGCAAGAAAGACACAATTTGACTTTAGGCATAGTCAAATTGAGAAAATTCGAATTTCCACATCAGCAAACAACTTGGAGGCAGTTAACTAAGGTGACATGGTTCTTTTCACTCCAGTTAGAACACTAAATTTGAGTTAGTGGGCTTGGAGTCAGTTTTGCATGTGTTGATTGCTAAATTATAGCAATCTAGTCCAGTTATTTTTAGTTGTACTTAGTTAAACTAGTTCTAACAGCTATTAGAGCCAGTTGGAGATCAGTTGTGAAGTGGGACAATAGTCTAACTCAAAGATCATCTAGTTAACTGACCAATCAACCAAAAAATAGGTCATGCATGTAAGGAATTCAAATTTCTCAGTTATGGTGAAGATTCCAAGGCAATTTACAATTAATTATATACTAGATTGAGTGTACAGTTTAGAGCATTGGTGAGGTGATCAATCCTCAAGAATTGCGCTTGGTTATAGGAGCAAGCGTGGGAAGTGCGAGTGTAGGCAGAGAAAGTGCGGACAACGTGAGTGTAGGAAGTGCGAATGTAGGCGGAATGAGTGCAGGGAATGTGAATGCAAGCAGAACGAGTGTAGGCATAGTGAGAACAAGTTTACTCTTGAAGTTTATCCTAAGAGCGAGAGATCATAATTGTAATTGTTTCTCAATTCACTTGATTAATGAAAAATGAGCTTAAGGGGTTTTTAGAAATTTCTATCCCTTAGAAACATTTGTGTACTTGTGTATTTGATGATGCATGTTTGTGCATGTTGTTCTAAATTGTGAATTACTTTCCCAAGAGTAGTAGAGTAGAATTGTGTCTCTTGATTTAGATTTAATTTCTTGAGTACTTGCATTTCTATCACTAAATTTTCTACATGGCATTAGAGCCCTCAAATCACATTAGAACCAGTCCTTGAATTCCTCATGTATAGTGATCATTGAAGAATTAATGAGTTGTTAGGAGGCAAAGTTATGGAGCCCTAGTTCAGGGTAGATCCAGAAGACCCTATGTGCAAACTTCTCAATGGAGCTAGAAGGTTGCTAGCTAGAAGATCAATGAGCCAATTTTAATGAAACAAAAAGTACTTATGATCATTGATATTAGTAGATTGAGGAGCAGAGATATTTCCCATAGGGAGATAGAGACTTAGAGGGAGTCTTGTTTCAGAGGGATCATCCCTATGGAAGCTAGTACTTTAGGATATGGGGATATTAGACACATTATTGCAGTAATTGTAGCAGCAATGCAAAAGCATAAAAAAGATCAGTAGCAACAACAATATGAGTATATCATATTTCACCATGCATGCGGCTATACCTCCAGGAGTGAGGTATGGCGATGTAGATCCTTAGTCCTAGAGTTGAAAAAAATTGGGTAGGGTTCATTGAGGTGTTCTACTCATGGATCATTACCTTGCTATAAAGGCCCACAATATTCAGTAGCAAGAGGATCAGTTTCATTCATATACCGACGAGTACAAAGCAGTGTTGACAACATAGCAGTAGGCTCAGTAGCATAGTCAACAATAACACAATTTTCCCAATAGACAGTTGTAGAGACATAGTTGATTCAGTGTTTTTTCTGGATGATTCTTAGTTGTAGTTGTTGCAATATCAACAAAAACAATGAGAGTTAATGCTACAGTACATTCCAAAGGCGATGGAAAGGGGTGGTGGAAAATCCCTTTCTTACTAAGAGGGAGTGTTGAGATGTGTAGCAAGAAAGGCTCAATTTGACTTTAGCCTTAGTCAAATTGAGAAAATTTGAATTTCCACATCATAAGACAACTTGGAGGAAGTTAACTGAGATGGCATGGCTCTTTTCACTCAGTTAGAACACTAAATTTGAGTTTGTGGGCTTGGAGTCCAGTTTGCATGTGTTGATTTCTAAATTATAGCAATTTAGTCCACTTATTTTTAGTTGTACTCAATTAAACTAGTTCTAACGGTTATTAGAGATAGTTGGAGATCAATTGTGTAGTGGGACAATAGTCTAACTCAGAGATCATCTAGTTAACTAATCAATCAACCAAAAAATAGCTCATGCATGTAAGGAATTCGAATTGCTGAGCTGTGGTGTAGATTCCAAGGAAGTGTACAATTAATTATATACTAGATTGAGCGTACAATTTAGAGTATTGGTCAGGTGATTAATCCTCAAGAATTGCGCAAGGAAATAGGAGCGAGTGCAGGTAACGCGACTGCAGGAAACACAAGTGTGGGAAACGTGAGTGAAGACGGAGTGAGAATAAGTTTACTCTTGCAGTTTGTCCTTAGAGCAAGAGATCATAATTGTAATGTTGGCATTATGATTCTGGTATGGCTCTATGATACAGGTGTTGTACTTGATGGCAACTCACTCAAGTGGCAATGATCTGTTCAAGCGCTCAAAATGATGGAAATTAAGAGGCTCGCAGGTGAATAGTTCAAAAGGTGCGGACCCGCAGGTTCACCATGCAGGAGGTGCGGTCATACCCGCAGGTTACCTGTTCAGAAGGTGCGGACCCCAGTGCACACACTTCAAGGCTGTGAAGCGTGCTCACATAGGGTTTTCTTATGTTTGGCTCGTCGTATTTAGCCCACATTTTCAAATGCTATGGTTTTGGCCTGTGGTATAGGATCTATTTTATCCCCGGTTTGGATCCCTTGTATTTGTTATTGATGGTTTTGTCCCATGGTGTGAATAAGGGCTTGTCTATAAATAGGGAAGGAGATCACTTGGTTTGAGCATCTTTGGAAATTGAATATCTTAAGATCTGAAATTTTGGGTGATTGGTTTTAAAAGCTAGATCTAATTCAAGGAGAGAACTTAACTTAAGGTGAATCTATTGGCATGTCGTGATCTCTCTGGCGCATAAACAGATCTGTGGATTTGACTAACTGTGGCACATTGGTATACTGAAAATTGGGCCCTAATCAGAAGTCCGCAGGCGATCCGAAGGCGTAGTGCGTGGGTACGCAGCACAGTCAAAGGCGCAGTGCGTGGGTACGCAGTGCTGTAAAAGTCACAGTGCGGGGTACGCAGTACAGTAGAGGGCACAGTGCGGGGCACATGCAGCGCAGAAAAGGACGAAGTGCGGGGTACGCAGGCGAGAAGAACGCACAGTGCGGGTCTACACAAAAAGTCAGAAGTAAAGGTGCGGATCTGGAGAAAAGTTCGCAGAGAAGAAGAACAACCAGTGCGGATCTGCGCAGTTCAGTCTCAGAAGAGCTGCAGATATACGCAGGCCCCTGTTGGTGAAGTTGCGGTCTTATCTTGAAACAATTGTTGACTGTATTTTATTTATTGCAGCAGAATTCTGGGTTTATATTTCTGGTACTTCCTTTCTGTTTACAACATTCTGAAGAGTTGGGTAATTCATTGGTTCATTGTATAAGGAGTTTGGATGATTTACATGTACTTGATGATTATTTGATATTCTTGGATCCAGTTTGAAAATTTATGAAAATTGGTCCTTGAAAGAAAAGAAGTAGGGGGTTGTAGGTCCCTTCTAGGAGAGACTGGAAAACGAGAGAGAGTTGTAGCTCTCTGCAGGTTGCAGCCTGCGTACTGGTAAAGGACTCCACAAGTACAAAATCATTGTAAAAGAGGTTTCTAATTGAAAGAAGATAGAGACATATTGCAGCAGGTGGTTTTCACCCACATTGGGTTTCCACCTTATATCTGGTGTTCTTTGGTGTGACTATCCGTTTTTCTTGTTTCATGCTCATTATTATAGTACTGATATGCAAAAATAATTCAAAGTATAAATAAGGAAGTTTTGGTAAAAGGACTAGATAATATTGATTCACCCCCCCTCTCAGTATTATTTTTCAACAATTGGTATCAGAGCAGGTCCTTCTAAAGAAGCTTGATCGCTTGAAGGAAGATCTTTCATCATGAGCAACTACGAGAGGGAAGCATCTATCAGGCCACCAGTTTTTGATGGGACAAACTTCAATTATTGGAAGGTAAGAGTTATGCCTATCTTCAATCTCTTGGTACAAAATTTTGGAACATCGTAGAGACAGGCTATGCTTTTCCTTCAACTACTCCTACAGATGCAGACGAGAAGAAGAAGTATGAAACAAATGCAAAAGCAGTCAGTAC
>APFE031536945.1:109795-125548 GCA_000404065.3 Pinus taeda | reverse complement strand
AAATTTATGGGAATCTGGCTGTCAAATAAAGCGTTGTACACCTGGATAAAACACAATTGGAAACCAAAGGGGGATTTAAATATACATCTTGGATCCAAAGGCTTTTTTACAGTGGTGTTCACGAACATGGAAGAGAGAGACAAGATTTTTTAAGGAGGACCATACTTCTTTGCAGCTGTTGGTTTCTATATGCAGCCATGGATGATGAACTTTGTGCCAGAACTAGAAACCTTCACTTCACTATCGGTATGGATTAGACTCTACTCCTTACCTTTAGATTACTGGGAGCCAGAGTCTTTAAAAGCTATAGGCAATAAATTAAGTCATTTCTTAAAAATTTCTTAGGCAACTCTACGTGTAAAATATACCTCCTATGCCCGTATATGTGTGGAGATGGACCTATCAAGAGCCCTTCCAGATGAGGTCATTCTAGAAGTCTATGATGAGGAATGGGTTCAATAATTCGACTATGAACATATCCCGTTCAGATGTCACAAATGTCATGAGCATGGGCACCTATCTAGAGATTGTCCTCTTACTAGAAGGGAGGAAAACCTAAACACCAACAAAGGGAAAGACCAGACAGGTTTCACCAAAGCAAGAGGAAAAGAAAAAGTAGGGGGAAGGAAGACTCAAAAGAACTCTATTGCGAATGATAGCAAAATAAGAAGTCATAATAGTTTTGAGATCTTAGGAGAAAAAGAAGTAGACGAAGGTGATCAAGAGAGTACAGAGAATCAGTCAGCAAGGGGGAAAGGAAAAGAGACCATCATGGAGTTCACTCAGGAATAGAATGAACACATGAAGGACCCTTTGAGTACCATGGAAATAGAAAAATACCAGAAAACGACTCAAAGTGAAAGTGGTACAGAGGACCAAGACTTACAGGAGATCCTAGAAAGGGAGAACCTAGACCTGGAAAAGTTTCTAGAACAAGGAGGAAACCTGGGAATAAACTCCATCCCTCAGGAGGATGTGGACAAGGTACAACATATATTCCTTAAAAAGTCACATCAAATAGTTGCAGGAATCAAAAGAGGACATGATAACTAGGAAAATAAAGGGACTTCCTCAATAGGATTAATAACAGGAAAGCTAACAAAAAATCCAAGTAAAAGGAGCGGAAGAAAAAGACAGAAATAACTTCTGCTAGAGTGCGGCAAACTCATGATTGACTCAAGAAGAATGAAATACCTTTCTAGTTACTCCAGTAAAACCCCACCTTAATGAAAATCACAACCTGAACATTAGAGGAGTAGGGAGTAGAAGAAAACAAAGGAACCTAGGCAACATTATCAGAGAGGAAAAACCTGACATAGTATTCATACAGGAAACAAAATGCTTAGTGGAGAAGATCTGTGAAAAAAATAGCAAATGGTTAAATAGATATGAATACCTTGAAGTTAAGGCAAATAAATCTGCTGGTGGCATTCTCACTCTATGGGATCCATAGAAATTTGGTGTGATTGATGCGGAGGCATCCAAACATCACCTTTCTCTGATTTTCCAACCAGTGGGTGACAGATAATGTTACATGATCACCAATGTCTATGTTCTGTAGCCAATGGAGGACAAACTTCAACTCCTCACAACACTGGAGGATATGAAGAAGAGATACCCAGCTCTACCCTAGATTCTTGGTGGTGATTTTAACATGACAAAATCACTCATGGAGAAGAAAGGAGGAACTATAACACTTGGTAGAGATTCAATTGCCTTCCAGAACTTCATCACCAATATGGAATTGGTTGATATGGAAACAAGTAATGGAATCTTCACTTGGAATAACAAAAGAGGGGGGCCTACCCAAGTAGCCTCAAAATTGGACAGTTTCATTGTTTTAGAGGAATTTCTTCTCATGGGAAACAACATTACTGCGCACGTACTACCTTTTGGAGGTTTAGATCACTGGCATATCCAGTTGGAAGCTTATTTTTTTGGTAAACCAAGGAACTCCCCCTTCAGGTTTGAGAATGCTTGGCTCACACACTCAGATTTCCTCACAAACATTGAAAAATGGTGGAAGGAAGAGCTACACCTTCAAGGTACAAAGATGTTCCTTCTACATTGTAGGCTCAAACACATTAAAGGCAAACTCAAAGACTGGAATAAAAAGGAATTTGGTAATATCTTCAAAGCTAAAGGAGATGTGGAAAAGAAAATAAAGGAAATAAACCATATTCTTATTACAGAAGGCTATACAAATGAAAGGAAAGAGATGGCAGAGTCACTCCAGTAGGAATAGGATAACATATGTCTTCAAGAGGAAATATTATGGAGATAGAAATCCAGAGGACAATGGATTAAAGAAGGGGAGAGAAACACCAAATTCTTTCACAGATCCACCATAGCTCACAGAAACAATAATAGAAATGTGAAACTTACAGATTAGCATGGAATAGAAAGAAACGCTCATGAAGAGATGGAGAAGGTTCTAGTCCAGCATGTTCAGAAAATTTCTGAGGAAAAATTGGAAGACAGATACCAGTTTACGAAAAAATTTACTCAGTACATTCCTAAATTGGTTACTAGAGAAGATAATTATAATCTCAACAGACTAGTAACAGAGGAAGAAATTGAGGAAGTCATTAATGAGATGCACAATGGGAAAGCACCAAGCCTGAATGGCTTCAATGTGGACTTTTTAAAAGTTTGTTGGAGGATAGTAAAACAAACATCGTGGAGGTAGTGGAAGACTCTTGACGTTTTAAGAAAGTCTTAAAGGCACTCAATGAATCTTTCATAGATTAATCCCCAAACAGGAAAAGGCCACATCTCTAGATAGATTTAGACCTATAGCATTATGCAATGTGGTATACAAAATAATATCCAAAGTAATTTCCAACCGTCTCAAACCACTCCTCCCAACCCTAGTGTCAGAGGAGAAAATGGGCTATGTGGAAGGAAGACAAATTCTAGATAACATAATTCAAGCACACGAAATGGTTCATTCATTCATTACTAATAAACAGGCAGGAATGATAATTCAGCTGGACATAGCAAAGGCCTATGAAAAACTTAGTTGGTCGTACATAAGAGCAATATTAAAAGCCTATGGCTTTGATTACAAATAGATTAAATGGGCTATGGTGCTAGGTACCATGACCAGCTGTTCAATTATTCTCAATGGCTCTCCCTCTAAAACCTTCAAGCCGTCTAAAGGTCTTAGGCAAGGTGATCCTCTTTCTCCTTTCCTTTTCATTCTAATGATGGAAGGGTTAGGGAGAGAAATCAGAGTTGCCAAGGAGGAAGGGAGAATTCAGGGTTTGAGACTCACTCAAGGTGGGGACACGGTGACACATCAACAATTTGTGGATGATACTATGCTTCAAGGCACACCCACTATCAAGGAAGCCAAAGCATTCAAGCATATTCTGAGCCAGTTTTCTAGGGCAGCCGGCATAGAGGTAAGTCTTACTAAATCAAAGATTTTCTTTTTCAATACAGATATTTCAATACAAAGAAATCTTTCCAAAATTTTGGGCTTTCAAAGGGAGTCACTGCCTGCAAAGTACTTGGGAGTTCCCCTCACTGAAAAACCACTACACAAGGATATCTGGGAGCCTGTCCTTAATAAGCTAAGAGATACGATTAGCAAATGGAAAAATAGAGCAGTAAATCTAGTAGGGAGACTGATTCTAACTAAGGATATCCTCCAAAGTATCCCTATCTATATGATATCAACCATTCCGGCACCAACTGGTGTAATTACTAATATAAGAAATATTCAGAGAGACTTTCTCTAGGGGAAAGGTGAAGAAAAGAAGAAATGGGCCCTTGTGGCATGGGACAGGGTATGCAAACCTAAGTCCCATGGTGGCTTGGGTCTTCATGACCTAGGAATCCTTAACAGAGTTCTTGGTGCCAAAATCTGATGGAGATGGCTAAAGGAAATACAAGCCCCCTGGGCAAAACTATGGAAGCAAAAATATGCAAGAGAGTGGCAGGAGAAGAACCTCATCAAAATGACAGGACAAGTAAAAGGTTCTGCAATTTGGAATAGGGCATGGGAGAATAGGGCCCTAGTCCAAAATCACAATTTCTGGGAGACCAGAAATGGAAATCTAGCCTGGTTCTAGGAGGATAATTGGCAGCAGGAGGAAAATCTCCAAAGTGAAGAATTAGCTGACATTCACACGGATACCATCAACAAAGGATTAAGGTGGGTACATGACTATTGGGACAAATCAAGGAACAATGGGAAATGGAGAACATGTAAACTTCCAGACTACAGTGGAATGGGCATGTTGCACACTCAAGCTATAGCCCTTAAAGGTCTTTTAGACAAGAGGAAAATATTAAACTCAACCTTGGATGATCAACTAAGATGGGGAAAGAACAAGGTAGGTCTCTTCAACCTTAAGGAGGCCAAAAGGATAGATTTAGGGCTTAACCTTCTAAACACTGATAAGACGTGGAAAGAACTCTGGGATAATCCTCATTGGATGAAAGTCAAACTGTTCAAGTGGCTGGTTCAACAGGGCATGATTCTAACATGGGATAACCTAAGAAAAAGAGGCTTTGTTGGCCCCTCAAGATGTCACTTATGTAGACAACAGGAAGAAACTACAAATCATCTCCTGAATAGATGCACTTTCACTACAATAATTTGAAATTGGGTGGGAGAAGTTTTCAAGCAGACAGACAGAAATGTAAATGACATCATTGCTACTTTGAAAAAATGGCGGATTTTTTTTTGGATAATGAGATCATTAACTCCGCCTAGATGCTGGCCCCAGGATTCATAATCTAGAATGTTTGGAAGGAGCGCAACAATAGGATTTTCAAGGATAAAGAGAGTCTGGTGAGCAACGTCCTTAAGCTAATCCTTAAACAACTCAAAGAGATTGTTCACATCGTGAGAGGTGTAGCTACTGGAAAACCCATCAGACAAAGAGAGGCCAGAACACTAGAGAAGTTAGAGCTCAAGGTTCGTTCCCCTTAGGGTTCTATGCATATCAACAAGAATAACTCAGCAGAAAAGGCTTCGTGGCAACCCGCTTCACATGGCTTTTTAAAATTTAACATAGATGGGGCCTCAAAAGGGAATCTAGGAGAAGCAAGATATGGACGAGTCATGAGGGATGAGGAAGGGAACATACAAGTCATCTTCCATAGTTATCTAGGAAAATCAACCAAAAATATGGCTAAGCTCATGGTGATGGAATTATTCCTGGAAATACTGCTCAAGTACAACATACACAATGTCATCATTGAGGCTGACTCGGAATTAGTCATTAACTCAGTGAAGACGATAAATGTTGGCACTATTCCAGAGAAAATCTCAAGACACTGGCAGCTTCTGCGCTAAGTCTACCAAAGAATCCAAACACACCTAAGAATGCTGAGAACTCTTAGGTTGGTGCATGCCAGTAGGGAAGCCAACAAAGTTGCAGATTGGCTTGCCAATGAGGGGGTACAAAACAAGCATATCAACTTGTGATGCTAGCGGGAGGAGGAAACGGAT
Organism: Pinus taeda; assembly: GCA_000404065.3. NCBI lineage: Eukaryota > Viridiplantae > Streptophyta > Pinopsida > Pinales > Pinaceae > Pinus > Pinus taeda. Next base: position 120,081 of record APFE031536945.1, on the reverse strand, counting down.
GACAAGTTGAAGGAGGAATTCTCATCCCGGGCCATCAACGACAGACAGAAGTATCAAGAAAAGTCAAGAGAAAGAATTTTACTTTATGAAAAGGATGGATAAGTTCACTTCAGATGGCCTATCGACGAAGATGCATTGTTGGTTTTCTAAGGGAGCTTATAGAAACAGAGGCAGTAATCGAGACAGAAGACATTTGTTCACAGGAGGAATGATTCCATGGAAGACGAAGGCATCAAAGGAAGATATTATTGGGGTCAAAAAATACTCGAGACATACAACCTGCTTTGGGAAACCTCTGTCCCGAGAGACGTTTTCCTGGAAGATAAGCGATGCCATTCAGTAGGAGACGCATGGAGGTGAATGGCCAATGATTACCGCCTTCATCGTTGGGCATTCCGTGAGCAGTTGTGTGTTCCGATTTGGTATGTGGAAGTCAGATTTGGAGAGGGAAGATAAATGGCCACCTTTTGGTGTGCAAGTTGGTGGGGCTGAAAGGATAAAACCACTAATGGTTTACTTCCTTCATTAAGCGCCTTCCAAACCAAAGACAATATTAATGAAAGCCAACGATTCCACTCAGAAAGCAACAAGTGGCAAAGGACCAAAAAAGCAAGCCGCCTTCATCGCCAAGTATTCAGCGGGATTTTTAAGTCGTGCGATATGGACTCTAGCCATTGGATCAGAAGTAAAAGATCAATGGTTAGCGTTGATCGTGCGAATTTAGGGTTTTTTCACAAGCAGTTGTGTGGTCCGATTTGGTTTGTGGCCGTCAGATCTGGAGAGGGAAGATCAATGACCACCTTTTGGTGTGCATTTTGGTGGGGCCGAAAGGATAAAACCACTAATGTTTTACCACCTTCATCGGGTGCCTTCCAAACCAAAGACGGTATTAAGGATAAGCCAACTATTCCACTCAAGAAGAAACATGTGGCAGCGGACCGAAAAAGAAAATTACTTTCATCGCGCAGTATTTAGCAGGCTTTTTAAGCCACGCGATATGGACTCCAACTATTGGATTAGAAGGAGAAGATCAACAGTGAGTGTTGATCGAGAAACTTTAGGATTTTTTTTTAGGGGCTTTGCCCCTGAGCAGGTTGAATATTTGCCGTCGGATTGTTAGAAGACAAATCTTTGGTTGGTTTTGGGCAATTTAGGCCTTGTCTCTGTCTGATTTTTTGAGAATTTTTTTGGGTACTTAGGGTATTTCACTCCCCTTTGTGGGAGTTTTTGCCTCTAGGAATATGTTGTAACATGTGTAAAATATTTTTTTACCTAAGTTAATAGAAGGACCATCTCTTGCCTAAGCAAAAATAAATTTAAAATGCTTACGTAAATACATTATTTGTTTACCCAAAACTTTATACATTACCCATAGATGTTCTTAATCTTTATTGGAATCGAGGTGTTTGGGAGTCTAAGTGGAATTTTAATAAAATATAATAAAAAATTGAAAACAAAAAAACAATTTTATTAAAATGCATAATCTACATAAGTCCAAATGTTTGGGAGTTTGGGATAAAAATAAAATGACCAATCTACGTAAGTTCAAATGTGTAGAAGTTCGAGATAAAAATAAAATGATCACTCAAAGAATACGCAAATGTCTAAGAGTTTGGGATAAACCCAAATGTCTGGGTGTTTGGGATAAAAATAAAATGAACACTCAAAGAATACCTAGATTCTCAATAAGAACTCATAATGCGGAGGGCTTTTAAAAATAATAAAAACTAGTTTTTTTGAAAAGCAAGGTCTCCGGAGATTTGGAAGTTCGAAATATTCTAAATAAGAACTGATAATGGGGAAGGATGTTAAAAATAATAAAAACTAGTTTCTTTGAAAAGCACGATCTGGGGAGATTCGGAAGTTCAGAGGCTAGGCCTCGCGGGCTGTGGAACATGATTAAACCTATGGATATTTGGATATCTGGCTCTAGATGGCTAAAACATTTTTGATATTGGACATTTTATTTTCAAAAACACTATATAAAATATTTATCAAATGAGAAATAATATTCATAAATAAATTATACAAAAAAAATGTTTACATCCATATATATCCGAGATCTGATGTGTAAACAAGCTCGTAATTTGTAAAAATGCCCGAACTTCAGATCATGTAAGGAGAAAAAGTGAAATTTATTAAAGAAATGCATATAAATTGGATTGAAACCATGTAAGGAGAAAAAACGAAATTTATTAAAGAAATGCATATAAAGTGGATTGAAAAAGAATGGTGTTTTAGAAAAATGCGTGGAATCTAGACTTACTCACAAAATATTAAACCCTAGCTTATGCTTTGCAGTTCCAAGCTAAGCTAGAATTGTAGTTTCTCCACCTTATTTATTCTCCACATTAATGTTCAACGTACTCCTTATTGCCTAGGGATTGGACGTATACACATAGAGAGAGGAACAAAGCTCATCCTTGCTAAAATGTATCGCCTGACAGATGCGCTCAAATAGCTCCCCACTTGTTGCATATTCCATAAGTATAGATAGATGGGTGGGGGTTAGCAACACCTCCTTGAAGCGAACTATGTTGGTATGCTGCAAAGATCTGTGATTAATAATCTTGAGCCTCACATTTTCATCAATCTTCCTCTATTGCCCCCTCCCAATAAGATCGGGTAGTAACTGCACCCAACCAGTAGAAAAGAGGTCACTTCCCTATGCTCTATTGGGAGGATTGGGCACCTTTATGGTGACATAACTTAATGAAAATATCACAGGACAATGCTGAGCAGATCCACCGAAAATATAGCCTCACCAAGGAGATCTAGATTAATGCTACCATCCTAGAAACAGTGCCAAGATGTAAAAAAATGCCAATTATCTCGGAAGGATCTAATCTATAACCCCTAGGGTTTACCACCAAAGCACCTTAAACCCAAAATTTACCGCCTCTACATTTTAATCATTCTTTTTCCTTCACGATGGATTAAATTCCAATCCACACAGTTATACCATGGCCACAAAACCTTCTCAATAAGAATAAAAAAATCGATGAGAAAATAAGAGTAGAAGAAGAACTCAAAAATAAAGCAAGAAAATTGATTTGCTAAAAAGAAAAAAACAAAGAGTGAAAAATACCTTGGAATCTCAACAATTTAGATCTAGATCTGGGCAAGCATGAGAAGATGGCTAGCAGAATTATGTAAATTAGAGGCACTTATTGATCTAACATGCATGTGTTGTAATAAAGCCAATTTGAAGCCTTTGTTTGTTTCATATGAGCCCCTGTTCATTGCTTTCCATAATCTAAATTCCAATTTTTACACGTAGTATCGGACTTGTTATAACAATTTAGTGAAATATTTATTTATACTCATTTCACTTGCAAACTAATTTTATTTGCCCCGATTTGGGCACACGAGCCTAAATAGTTTATAATAGGCTAGTGGATTATAATAAATTATTTTCATATCATTTCACGTACTAAATTTTATTTGCTTACACTTTTCACGTTAAATTTTATTTTACCGAGTTTCCTAAAATCATGTATTAAAATTGATTTTCAAATAAAATAAAATGGCTATGTTTTTTAATATTAAAAGTTAGTTTTAATTTTCTCCATGGTGTGGATTAGTTGATGATGGAATGGGTTGTGAAGGCATTTTTTATAATGTTATTGGTTTAAACTTAGATTAGCTTACTGTACCACGTGTGAGGTAATGTCGGTATACTTGGAGGTGATTGTGTTAAAATTGATTTTCAAATAAAATAAAATGGCTATATTTTTTAATATTAAAAGTTACTTTTAATTTTCTCCATGGTGTGGATTAGTTAATGATGGAATGGGTTGTTAAGACAATTTTTTATAATGTTATTGGTTTAAACTTAGATTAGCTTACTATACCACGTGTGAGGTAATGTCGGTATACTTGGAGGTGATTGTGGTAGTGGATAGAATCGATCACTGTCATATAAGTACAAGCTCACTATAGTTGTCTATTTTTCCATATTCAAAAAATTACAATAATAATAATCTTATTTTTTTAATTTTATTGAATTAATTATTATCAAAATTAGATGTTATTAAAATCTCATGATTTTATTGGAGGTAGTTTAGGTGATGGAAATAAGGTAAACTAATTTCCTTGTAAGCATTTTCTAAATTGTGTCATCACTCAAACACTCTCATAGAAAAAGAAAGTCTTAACCCCACCTAGGATCCTTAAAAGAAAACTCTCAAGCAAGCCACCCAATGTCACATTGCTGGATTTCTATCGCTCTTTAGATTACACTGAAGGATATCCTTTTCTAAGGGGGAAATCCATAAAGATCGAGCTAAGCTAGGTCATTGAGTAATGAAGGAAATTTCCTTAATAAAGACTAGTGATTTGACACTACTCACTCTCAAATTAAAAGGTTATGGATAAGTGTATGAACAATCAAACAAACCGTGAATTATGAACAAATTTTGAATGATATTAATTAGAAAACTATGCTTATTCGTGCAATGAAATTATACTTGAAAAATGAAAAATAAAACTTACTCAATTAACCATATAACATGAGATGCTAGTGAAGCATATATACAATGGCCCAATAAAAATAGAAAATGAATCATAAATTGTGTCTATCCAAGTAAGGAATTAGATCATCCATTCATCATATTCATTAGCATTGTAGATTGAGAGTTTTTTATCATCATCAAGAGACCATTCTATAATTAAGAGATCATACACCAATAGTATTAACTATGTTTGAGACGCCAAAGAGTTATGTGTTTGCAATGACAAATAAAGGAAATATTCAACTTTTCATTGTTACTAAGGACAATGAAGATCACAAAGTTGAATGTGGACCACTTACACATTTGTAACATTCAAATTTCATCCACCTATCATCAATTTATCACCATTTATAGTTGGGTAGTTTGTAAATGTAGAATTGTGACCCAAATGATGTATTTGTAACATTCCAAAATGTGTAATTACAACTAATGAACCATGAACAATACCATTAGTGTGTGAACACATTAACCACTATGTATTTAGAACAAATTGCCATTTAAGACTAGAGATCAATGTAAGTTTTAAAGAACCCCTGAACAATGAGAAATTCCATATCATGTCAACATCAAATATTTAAGAATTGCATGCTTTGTCTAAATTATGTGTAGAGTGCACCAATAGTGGAACTATTGGGCTTAGATAACTATCTTGTTAATGTGTGTTAAGATGTGACATTTCAAATTATAAACTGATCATACATCTATAAAAAGGAAAGAAAGTAAACCGTTAAGATAATCTTAAAAATAGTGAATTGTTATCCTTATGAACCAAGTCATTTCATGTTCCCATGCATTGATTTGTGTAAGGGTGTGGCTCAAATGTCAAATGTGTTAAAAAAAAGTAAGAAATAAATGTATCAAGAATAAAATTTGACCATGATGCAAATTTGTAAACCCTTTTCACAATTATTAAAGAGCTTTAATATCAAGGTGTTTCATGCATTCATGTACTTCTGTGAAGCTTAAGAGTGTTTACTATGTCTTAGATATGTTACCTAGATCTGTCAAATCCAACATGAACAAGTATAAATATGATAATGTGCCCTTACAAGTAAAGCGTTAATCATTTTTAATTTATGCTACTCATTTTTAATTTTGTCACTTATTCTCTAGTCATATATTTTAGTCCTAGACTAAATTAGTCATTTAGGTTAGTCGCTTTTAGTTGAGTCACTTAATTCTATTCATATATTTGATCCCTAGATTAAATTAGTCGTTGAAGTTAGTCACTTTTAGTTCGGTCACTCAAAATTGCTCAAATCCAGTAGTAATTCACTTGAAATAATTGTGGTGACTAACGTTTTTAGTCACGTAGTCACTAATCTCTCATTTTGTACTAGTGTTTCTTAAGGCATTTTTGTATCTTGAGGCGATTTTCCATAAATTTCTAGAAATGTTATAGCTTTATCTTTCTTTAAAAATGGACAAATGAGGATATCATTAACCAAAACTTGTGTTCAGAAAGATATCTTTGTGCAAGTTCTGTATTGTTAAGAAATAAAATTACCAAAGAAAAAACTTCAATATATATTAATAATAGAAAAGAAAATTCTTTAATTTCCCATCTCCAAAGCCACCACCATTAATGACGGTAGCCTTTTCCAAACCGTACAATATTCATATCAACAATTTCATCTTCAATTCTGATATAGAATATCCATAGGTAATTAACACATTCTTTTTGTCCTAGTAATTATTTACCATAATTATATCTCCTATATTTTTTAATTTTGGTATTGAGTGTAGGTCTTAGCTAAAGCTAAGCAATTTGTGACCTCAATAAACTCACCAGAAACAATGACAACAACCCTGTCCATAAAAGGTAAGTCAAATTTTTCATCGAAGAAATCGTGGTTATTTTGGTAGCACTCCAAATGCAGCATTAGTGTGCTCATCACGGAAATACCTTAAAAGATCCATATCAGGGCCATTGACATTATATTTCAAGCATTGGAAAAACCAATTCCAACTCTAGCCTTATTTTTATTGATAGTTTACCTCTTCGACTTGCAAATAGCAGCAAACCGAGTTCTTTCAGTGGCTCTACCATGTCTGAATTTAGTTATCAAATAGAATCATCATGTGAAGTGATTATATGAAAAAGGTTCCTAACATGATGATTATTCTATTATTTGGTGATGCTACATGTTTTCATTCCTAAGGTGTTTTCCTAAACTCTATACCATGAATTTTTGTTTCATGGAATGCTTCTTTCCTTGAAAAGTTACCCCGTGACATGATAACCCTTTGAAAGATTATCCTTTAGTTTTAGTTGATATATTTGAGCATGGAAATTGTTATTCTCCTACCCTACAAGACGATACCAGAATACCAAATATGAAAAGAAATATACCCAGAACATATAACAGTGAGAAATAACAGCAAGTATTTTATTATTCAGAAAGCAATGTTCACTTGCCTCTTCGACGAGGCAACCTCCAATAGAGCAGAGCTCGATTACAAAATAAGACACGATGCTCCTTGCAAGGAGTCTCTATCCTTTATATAGGATTCATACATGTGATACCATGGGGAAATACCATGGTTCTTATTAATACCATCTATCTAATACCATGGCCCATTTGCAACTAACTGTGGTCCCATCATTAAATGCGGGTTAACCACTTACAATTATTAATATGGGCTTTATTGACTCTTTAATTAACTATAACTATGACTCGATCCTATTATATAAATAAGGGGGTTAGGGTGGGACCCTAACATGCCCTCCCCCATAAGAATAGCCTTGTCGTCAAGGCTAAAGCTGTGGAAAATGCTGAAGAATAGTGGTTGGTTCCCAGGTTGCATCTTCCATAGAGGTGTCTTTCCACTTGATGAGGACTTCCTTGATCCTACGGCCACGCAAGTGCGGTTCTATTGTGTCCAGGACCTGTTCAGATTGGAGCCAGATTGATCCTTCTTCATCCAGTTCAGGTAGACTGGTTTGAATTCTGCAATTTTTCCCAATCACTTTCTTGAGGCATGAGACATGGAAAACTGGATGGATTTTAGCAGTGGGTCGAAAAGCTAGCTTGTAGGCCACTTCTCCAATGCACTGAAGTACTTGATACGGTCTGTAGAATTTTGGAGATAGTTTCTGACAACCCTTGTCTTTGAGTGATGTTTGCTTATATGGTTGCAGCCTCAAAAATACTTGATACCCTTCTTGAAATTGGCGTTCTGAGAGATGCTGATCTACCTATTGCTTCATGCGGTTTTGATCTTGATGAAGATTCTCTCTAAGATGGGCGAGCATGGTTGTGTGGTTCTGTAGCAGTTGATCTACTACTTGTACCTTTGAGAACCCCTTGATATAAGAAGTAGGGGAAGGAGGGAGTTGACCATAAACTGCTTCGTATGGAGTCATTTTGGTGGTGGCATGATAGTTGGTGTTGTACCACCATTCAGCTAGAGGTAACCACTGTAACCAGAGATGTTGCTTTTCTGAAGTGAAACACCTAAGGTAGCTTTTCAGACATTTGTTGACTACTTTAGTTTGACCATCAGTTTATGGATGATAGGAAGTACTGAGTTTTAGTTGGGTACCTTATAGCCTGAAGAGTTCCTGCCAAAAATCACTAGTGAAGAGCAGGTCATGATCAGACACAATGGAAGTGGGCATGCCATGCAATTTGAAGATCTGATCCATGAAAGATTGAGTGACCAAAGTCGGTGTAAAAGGGTGGGGTAGGGTGCAAAAATGAGCATACTTAGAAAGTCTGTCCACCACCTCCATGATAACTGACTTGTTTCCTAACTTCATAAGACCTATAATGAAATCCATAGAAACCTCCATCCATATTGATGTCAGGATGGGCAATGGATGTAATGTGCCTGGTGCTTTCACTGTCTCTCCTTTGTGCCGTTGACAGACGTCACATTCCGCTACAAAAGTAAGAATGTCCTTTTTCATGCCTGTCCAAAAAAATGATCTTCGAGTGCGAGCATACATCTTCTAAAAGCCTGAATGTCCTGCAATGGGGGATGATTGCAACTCCGCCAAAATGCGGATTTTGAGGGTGGATGTTGGTGATATTACGACTCTGTCCTTGTAGCGAAGAATCGCATCCTGCCACAAGTAGCCCTTGGTGGAATTTGGATCCTCTTGCAATTGAGTAATGAGTTGGGAGAGCCAGGGATGTGAAAACCATGCCCTACGAGCCTCTTTAATCCGTTCTGGAATGCGAAGGGAAATTGAAAGCAGGGTACTTTCCTCCTCAAATTGGCGAGATAATGCATCTGCGACAATATTTTCGTGGCCTTTCTTGTAAATTATCTCATAATCATATCCCAGAATTTTGGAGAGCCATTTATTTTGTTCTGGTGAGGATAAGCGTTGCTCCAAAAAATATTTAAGACTTTGATGGTCTGTGCGGATTTGGAAGCGTTGCCCCAATAAGTAAGGTCGCTAGGTATCTATGACATGTAAGATGGCCATCATCTCTTTCTCATAGGTAGATTGTCCCAGATTCTTCCCACTTAGTTGTTGGCTTGTGAAGGCCAAGGGTCAACCTTCCTGCATTAAGACTACCCCAATACCCGTACCTAAAGCATCACATTCAATGACAAAAGATTTGGTGAAGTCGAGTAGTGCTAAGACTGGAGTGGAACACATGGAATTTGTTAGAGCTGTAAAGGCCTATTGTGCTTCATCATTCCAGAGGAATGAATTTTTCTTGAGGAGTTGAGTGAGGGGCCCACAATGCGATCATAGTTGCGGCCAAATTTGTGATAGTAGCCCGTGAGACCCAAAAATCCTCTCAGGCTCTTCAAGGTCTTAGGTTCAGGCCAATACTGCATTGCCTAGATCTTTTTGGGGTCCACCCTGACACCTTCACGCCCCACAATGTGGCCCAAATACTCAACTTCTTCCATGCCAAAAGAACACTTAGACATATTAACAAATAATTGATGCTCACGGAGCAGTTGGAAGAGCGGATCTAAATGCTGAAGATGTGTGGCCCAAGTACTGTAGATGAGGATGTCACCGAAGAAAACAAGGAGAAATTTTCTGAGATATGATTTGAGCAGGTGGTTCATGAGGCTTTGAAAAGTAGATGGGGCATTACAAAGACTGTTGTATAGGTAAATCCCCTCTACGGATAGAGGCGATCCCTACTAGCCCAACAGGGGTCTAGCAACAATCGAACAATGCTACACCGCAGGTTCCTAGTTGTAATTAACAAGTAGGTAAGACTAACTTACTTGGATTCCAACGCTTGTTTGTCGAAGAGACGTTCCTCTCGCTCCTTCGCTCCAGCCGATCACAATCCCCCGGTATCCTCGCGGATGAACACCTGCACAAGCAAAAGAGAGCAAACAAGAGCGTAGAATCTAATAAAAACAACTATGTATCGGTCAGGAAAGATAAAATTTACATTAATCATTCATTGAACACATGTAAATGGAACCATAAGAGTAGTCATCTATCTTTATTGACAAAAAGTAGAGTAAGGTACAACCGATGTCCTGACGCTGCGTCCTTCCCTAGAGGGTCCAGCCAGCGTGTCTCCCAAGCATTCACCTTTAGATCAAACTCCCAAGTCACAAAGTCTCTCTCTCACATACAAGGCCACTAGCTTATGACCTTCTCTAGCTCAAAGCAATCCTCACACCACACACTAAATGCCTACAAGGAGCAGCACTCAAATGCACTAAAAATTCCTTCAACTAAGTCTATATGTTCCAAACTAGCTGCTCATGGGCAATGGAGGAGGCTTATAAAGGAGAAGGAGTCTCCATGAATAGGCAAAGGATGAGCTTTCCCCCAAG
>APFE031536945.1:52224-109785 GCA_000404065.3 Pinus taeda | reverse complement strand
CTAATGGGAAGACACTTCAAGGTAAAAATAGATCATGATAGTCTTAAATACTTTTTAGAAAAAATATTATCTTCAGAATAGCAGCAAAAATGGGTCACAAAGATGTTGGGTTATGACATTGAAATCATCTACAAAAAAGGGAAGCAAAATGTTGTGGCAGATGCACTCTCAAGAAAGGATGAGGATGTGGAACCATTTCTTTGTGCCATTTCTATTATCCAACCAGATTGAATAAATGAAGCAAGGGATGAATGGAAGAATGATGAGGAAGTGTGGGCACTCATTTAAAAGATACAACAAGATTCCAGTACATCTGATACATTTAGCTGGAAAAATGATTCATTATGGTACAAGGATCAGTTATACCTATGTAAGAATTCCCAACTCAAACAAAAGATTCTTAGGGAATTGCACACCTCTCCCTTAGGAGGGCACTCATCATTTCTAAAAACCTACAACATGGTTAAGAAGGATTTTTTTTGGGATGGCCTTAAATCAGATATTCAAAAGTTTGTGGTGGAATGTTTGGTTTGCCAACAAAATAAAGTTGAAACAATTAAAACCCCCGGACCATTACAACCTTTATCCATTCCAAGCCAACATTGGGAGGAGGTTTCAATGGATTTTATCACAAGTTTACCCAAGTCTGAAGGAAAGAGTGCTATCATGGTGGTAGTTGAAAGACTTACCAAGTATGCACACTTTTGTGCATTATCACATCCATTTAAAGCCAGTACAATTTCTAGTGCATTTATGGAAACAATTCAAAAGCTACATGGAAACCAAAAGATTATTGTAAGTGACATAGATCCCATTTTCACTGGAAGTTTTTGGACATAATTATTTTCTTGTCTTGGTACTCAGTTAGCTCACAGCTCATCTTATCATCCTCAATCTGATGGGCAAACTGAGATAGTAAACAAATGTTTGGAAGGATATCTTCTTTGCTTTGTATATGATAAACAAACATAATGGGTCAAATGGTTGCCTCTGGCTAAATGGTGGTATAACACTTCCTTCCATACTACAACAAAAATGAACCCATTTATGGCACTTTATGGATATCATCCACCATCCATCACATCATATTTAAGAGAAAATTCTAAGGTTAAAGCAATGGAAGATCACATCGAGTATCAACAACAAGTTCTCCAACTCTTAAATGATAACCTCAGCTTGGCACAGAATAGAATAAAATAGCAGGCAGATCAACATCGCAGTGAAAGAAGTTTTGATGTAGGTGATTGGGTATTCCTACAGCTACAACCATATAAACAAATGTCCCTCAAGCAAGAAAAGAAGGATAATAAATTATCACCAAAGTATTATGGTACTTACAAGGTGTTGCAAAAGATAGGTACTATGGCATACAAATTGGAGCTTCCTATAGCTTCTTGAGTGCGCCTAGTTTTCCATGTTTCATGCTTAAAGAAGGTTATAGGTGATAATAGTCTAGTTCAAACAATCTTGCCAAAACTTGATGAGGAAGGAAAAATCATATTGGAACCTAAAGCTATCAAAGAAACAAGAACTCGACAACTACGAAATCGATCAATTTCATAGTATCTCATCAAGTGGAAGAACTTACCCATTGAAGATTCCACATGGGAGGATGAAAATTTTATAGAGAAGCATCCAAAACTACTCAAGCGTTGAGGAAAACACTTTTTTGAAGGAGAGGGGCATGTTAGGTCCCTATAATACTAGTGATTCCCCCATTACTATTGTCATTGTATCCCTTATTATTATTGTTGTGCCCCTATTGTCCCCATATTGTTATTATTGTGCCCTATAGAATCTCAGTATTGTTATTTTTGTGCCTTTATATTATTATTGTTAAGTCATCTTTGGTTATATTGTGACCCCTTAGACTCCAATATATAGAAAGGAAGTTTTTTCAATTGAATCATCTAAGAGTTGTTCATTTGTGTAATGTAAAGGAGGTTTCCCCCTCGAAGAGGCTTATTTCTAAGGTGTTGATCTATATTTTCTATCTTTTTGTGAGTTGGTTTCATAACATCTTATTTGTGGTGGATTTGAGGATATGATAATAGTAACGGTGGAAATCCAAATTCCCAACCTCCTTTTTTCCCTTTTTCACTTGGCCTACAACCTCGTCATAACATTCCTGAGATCAATCATGTTTCTCTAGTTGTGAATTATGTAGGGAGCCTTAATCTTGTTGGAACTATTGTTGATAATTATAGACGAGGAAGTCCTAACTTGATACTATATTTTCAAAAGCATATGAAGTTTGATATCTTAGTTCTACCTTCATTACATAATTCTCTTTCACTAGAGGGGTAGAAACCCTCATATTTGAACCAGTCAAAAATAGATAAAAACAATCAATGGACACTTAGGTATTAGGCATGTCTCCTTAAGGTTCCCTAAGGAACCTTGTTGTAATCTCTAAAGCTATGAAATTTTTCAGTTGCCCCAAGATTTACCATATTCTCGGATCAATCCAAGGCAACAATGTATCCCTCGCCACCCCACTTTTCAAATTAGGGATGATGATGATTATTTCATTTAAGAAATTACACATAGTGACTAAATGGGAAATTAGTTTTGTTGTACTAAATTCCTCTTTAGAATATGTAAAAGTGCTTAAGGATTCATGAAGTTAATTGCAAGTTTTAACATGAGTTTTTAAATGTTTTTATGTAAATTTCATGTACAAAATAACATAAACAAAAGACTAAACAACAGCATATAACACACATGAACATCACCATAAAGAGTAACGCAACAACACATGATGAAGGAGTTCACCCCTCCTGGGCTACGTCTCCTTGGTCAAGCTTCCAATGGCTTGGCCCTCTCTATTATGCTCAAAAGTGTGAATACATCAATTTACAATGCTCAAACAGCTCTCAAACCTATTCCAATGGCTCTAGAATGCCCAAAAATGTTTTTCTAGCCTCTTTTTGCTCCTGATTTGGTCAAAAACTCAAGAAGTTATGGCTTCGCCAAGTCTCTCTGCCAATCGCACCTCAATTTCCCCAAAATTCGGCACCATCCTATAAATTCACCTCCAATTCCGCTAATCGAGCGCTGATTTCACCTAATTTCGAGTGATTTTGTCGGAAGAATTAAATGCCCGATGAGGCCTTAATCCTAAAAATTTGGGCCACATGGGGAGCCACATGGGGGGCCACGTGCCCAGGGCTAAGGCCAACGGCCCGCCCTCATCGATAGGGCCCCCACTTCACTCCGCTCACGGTCCTGTTGGGTGGCACAAGCCCAAGGGCTGGCCCCTGTGGCCCTTTTTTTGGATGACACAACACTTGAATTTTAAATATAAGTCACATGTCATTCAATAACAAGCAATAAAGTGTGGTGTATTGGTTAGACTTGGTGCTTAGAGCTTGGAGGTCGGTAGTTCGACCCCCACCGCTGCTGCATGGACCTTAACCCAATTATGGTGGCCCTCAGACTTCCACATGGCAGCACCTGGGTGTGCCACGTGGCAACCTGTTATTGGCCACCTACCAACCAATCAAAACGTACCACCTAGGCACCTGCCACATGTAAACACACAAGTTGCCATAGGTAAAATAATATGCATAGTCACCTTGCCATGTAGGCATGCCCAGTCAATGCCACGTCAGCAGTACGAACTGATGACAAGGTTGCCTGCATATATATTTTTTTAATTACCTATTTAGGAAATCAAACAAAACATGTTTCTGGGAGCATATGGAGTATGTTTCTCACAAAATAAGTTGCACCAGATTTAAGATGATGAGCATTATGCCTTCATTCAGATTCCACACCAATTTGACAACTTTGAATTTTGAGAAAAAAAAATAGCACCTAATCATTCCTCCCCACTTGAAGGTTTTGGTCCCCAAAGTATCACTTTCAGTTGTTCAACAGGTGAGGGTAGAGTTCCCTCACCTTTCCAATCTTGATCCATTTGGCTTTGGGAGGATCCCCGTACAAAGGTAATCCACATTCCCTCATTTTGAAGACCTTGTTCTTCTATCAAGAATGGTGTCTTGCTATAGTTCATCAAGGTATTCAAGAGAGAAATCTTCAATGGATGGAATTTGAACATTCTCTCCTTGATCTTCAATCAAAGGAGGCTCATACAACCTTAAATTTTCCACATTAACAACAACATAAATTTTCATATATGAAGGAAAATCCAACCTGAAGGCATTGTCACCAATCTTTTCTAGAATTCTAAATGGACCATATCTAATTGGTTTCAGTTTTTTACCTTCTCCTTGGAGCCTCTCTCTGCTAATGTGAAGCCAGATGCTTATTGTGCCTTGCTTTGTACTTGCCTTGGCTCTTTTCAAGCTGATCTTGAAATGTTTGAGGTACCATTTGTAATCATTCAATGAATTTCTTAGCTTTTTCCATGTCACCATCAATAGCAACATCCTTCTTACGAAGATGGTACAAAAAATTATGATGCAAATGGTAATAAAATTTCCCTACTTGGTTCTGTTGACTCAAGCTTAAATGTACATTTTGAAAGTATGCATATTGCTGAACATAACTTTCATGCAAAACAAAATTATGCTTGAGTAAAGTAGTTGCACTAACAATATGCATAAAATGTATATCATCAACCTTGTTTTATATACCTTTCTTATACCCGCTGGCCAAGTGGAATTGTTGTAAGGATCCCGTCCATCGAAAGTAACTTGATTGTTGCAACTTTGTCACTACACCGTTGAATATTTTTGAATGACATGAAATGGGCTTACCATATTGCATGAGGATTATGTGCATGGCATAGTCTCTTGCAAGTACATGAGCTAAACCAATCTTTTCTTTCAAAGCATCAAATGAATTTTTTTTCTTTCCTCCCCACTAGAAGACCTTTTCCACACTAGTCAATGCATACAAATGAGCTGCGATAGAAGAAAAGTTAGCAATAAAATTTCACCAATATTGGGTTGCTCCCAAAAAATTTCTTACCAAAGTAATTGTCTTGGGCCTTGGCCAATTCAAAATGACATCAACCTTGGAGGGATCTATTTTCAACTCACCTCCTCCAACAATATGACCCAAGTACACCAAATTTTTACGGAATTCACACTTTGACATCGTTAAAAACAATTGTTCTTTCTTCAAGACATCAAGTTCTTTTCTCACATGCATGACATGTTCATCAAAATATTTTTTGAAAACTAAGTTTTCATCTAAATAGACTATCTCATCTAGAAATGGCTCCAATAAATCATTCATCATATGCATGAAAGTAGTAGGAGCATGGCAAAGACCAAAAATCATAACTAGAAATTCAAACAAACCTTTCCTTGTCTTGAATGTCATCTTCCATGTGTCTCCTTCAGTAATTCTACTTTGATGATAGCCACTTCTTAAGTTACATTTAGTGATATGTTTTCCATTCTTATTGGGCACCAAAACAATAGGTGACCATATGGTGAAGGAGATGGTCGGATGATCCCTTTGTTCAACAACTCTTGGGTTTGCTTTTGTATTTCTGAATTTTCCATTATTGACATCCTGTACATGCCAATATTAGAATTTAGAAAGATGACAATATTGCTACAATGGTATTTCATGTTGGATTCCCCTCTTGGGAGGTAATCTCTTTGGTTCCTGAAACATCTCATCATTTTGATTAATCACCTCAATCAAATCAAATTTCAATTTTCTATCACAACCTTCAAACGCTTCATAATCAACATCATCATTTGGTTTGATCATAAGAAGCACTAAATTCTTGCTTGAATTCACTAGTCTTTTCATTTGCCCTACATTAACTAATGAAATATTTAGTTTCTTGTGATGATCTCTCACAATATACTCCACACCATCTTTGAACAAGTGGTACTTTTTTTCATGGCGATAGAAGATTGTTTTTCTATCATAGAGGTAAGGACTACCCAAAACAATTCCTAAAATACCAAGTGGTACAACATCTAATTCAAATTCGTCAACCAAGATTGTTGTGATTGCAAACCAATGAATACATTTTCTTTTAACCTGTAAGTTTTTGTCCTTTTATATCCAACCCAATGGATATGGCTCGGAATGTGGAATGGTTTCAATATTAAGTTTCTTGTCTAAGTATTCAGATATCAAGTTGGCTTGAGACCCACTATCAAATAGTGTGTCGATTTTTGTATGCTTTTCAATAACCCTCACATGAAATAATTATATCCTTGTTTCTTCATTTGGAGTGATAGCGTGACAATTTGATATACTAGTGCTAGCAATGGATTCTTTTCCTTTTATATCCATACCTGTAATTTTAGTTTCACCACCCAAATCGGATCTCAAATCCTCTTGAATGATTGTAGATGTCTTTTATTTTGCTTTGTTGTTGAGTTTCTTAGGCCTCGTCTCTGGATGAAGCTTCCAACAATGGTCTTCATCGTGACCCTCTTTGGAAAAATGTTTACATATTGTTTTCTCTCCTTCCTTTTCAATGGATGAATTTTTCTTTCCTCAGAGATAAGCTTCCATCGCCCGAGCTAGTCTTATTTCCATTCTATTTGTAAGCATATTTTAGTATTTGATATTAATGAAATGAAGTGTTAATTCTACTGCATCTTTGTATTTATGCTTATATCTGTAATTTGTTGTGTTCCTGTTTAAATATGGATCAGTGGTATCAAAGTGGTGTGTTCTTTCTCTATTTTTCCTTGCATGTCCCCATTGAGGTTAGGATATAAGGAGTTAGGGCTTGATCTGGTTAAATCTTTACAAGATCAGCCTTGCAAACCCTGATGACTGCCCATGGGGGAAGAAAAGAAAGATGAGGGGGTGGGAGATGCTATCAAAATATTACTCGAGGAGGCCCTCGAGAAACAAAGAAATGTGATGATGGATAACTTTGACCAAATCCTTCAACAGTTTCCCACTGGCGACGCATCCACATCCAGCAGCCACTCTGATCCACTCCTTTTAAAGTACAAGTAAACTTTTACATTCCCATATTTGAGGGCCAAATAGATGCAGACACTGTAGATAAATGGTTAAATCTGATAGAAGGATATTTTTATGTTCATGATTTTTCGAGCCGAGAAAAGATTACTTTTGCTTTTTTCAAACCCACCCCCCACGTCAAGGACTGGTGGGAAACCTACTGTGAGCAAAAGGATGAAAGTACGACCTCACTTTTTTCAGTCACACCCACTTGGAATTCATTCCGGGATTCCATCAAGGAGCAGTACTACCATGTCGGGAGCTACGAGTATAAATACTTAAAGTGGACAACGCTGCGGCAAGGAAGGGACCAAGATGTGTCGGAGTTGACCAATGTCTTTCATACCCTTCACACAAAGTTGGGTATCAAGGACTCTGAGAAGCATTTTTGTACTCAAGTATCATGGCTACCTACACAGGTACATCTAGGACGAGATGGAGTTCCTGGACATCTCCTCACCTGGCACAAAATACCTATACACCGTCAAGATCAAGCATAAGTTTAAATAGAAGAAACGAGACTTTGGATCTGCGAATCTGAAGCAAGGGAAAGGTGCCCCCAAACTATACAAAAAAAGTTAAAATCCAAGGCCAGGTGGTCCATGACAACCCACCAAAGCTGCAAGAAAAGAACAACACCGCAAAGTTGAAGAAGGACACAGGAAAGTGTTGTGAGTTCCATAAGAGCTCCACTCACAACACAAGCAAGTGTTAGGCTAAGAAGTCACTGGTGGCTGAGCTGAAGGCTTCAGAATCAGATGCATGTTCTGACTCTGAGTCAGAACCTGACAAGGGGAATGACGAAGGGAAGCATATTATTGATGCGAATCCCAATGCCACCATGCCACCACAAAGATCCAAAAGGAGGAACCTAAAGATCCAGAGGAGGAGGAGCACCTCTTCCACTCCCAGATATGGGTAAAGGGCTCCCCACTACAATTCATTATTGACGATGGGAAACAAAAGAACCTCATTTTAACAAAGGTCATGAAGAGGTTGGCCTTACCGACCACAGCACACCCACAATTGTACACCATCGGGTGGCTTCACCAAGGATGGGATCTTCACGTGAGCCAACAGTTTCGCCTTCCATATAGCATCAAGCCCTTCACAGATGAGGCATTATGTGACGTTGCTCCCCTTGATGTTCGTGATGTATTATTAGGCCAACCATACTTGTGGAAGTGACATGTTGTGTATGAGTCAAGGCCTCATGTTGTTATTATTACTTTGGGAAATAAGTTGTACAAGATACTGAAGGTATCACCGCCTACCAACATCTCTTTGGTTACTGCAAAAAATTGAAGTAAGCTCATTTCCAAAACCGGGAAATTTGTTTTCCTAATGATATCCCCTTAGGGAAAGAAGAAGACGGTGGCCACAACCTCTAGATAGGGTCTGTCCGCACGACAACAACAAATGGACAAGGTCATGGATGAGTACGAGGACATCTTTACCTCCCCCACAAGGGTGCCTCTACAATTTCAGTTCAAGCACTCCAACGATCAGACCACAGGTGCGTTGTTGCCCAATGGACCAATCTATCGGTGCTATGTTCTAGAGAACAACAAAATCAAGAGGTAGGTTCAAGAGCTACTGCAGAAAGGTAACATTCGGTTGAGTTCATCACCCTATGGGAACCTGATTGTGTTGGTATAGAAGAAGGATGGGACTTGGAGACTCCGTATTAACTATCAGGCGCTAAACAAGATCACTGTCTGGAATAGGTACCCGATCCCATGGATTGATGACCTTTTGGACCAACTCAAGGGGGGGAATATTTCAACAAGATCAACTTGAAGTTAGGATATCACTAGGTACCAAACGAACCCTTCGATGTGTGGAAGACTACCTTGAAAGCCAAGGAAGGCCTTTTCGAATGGTTTGTTATGCCTTTTGGGTTGACGAATTCTCCTGCAACCTTCATGAGGCTGATGGATGACATCATGCAGCCATTCACCAACTCATTTGTAGTGGTATAATTGGATGACATCCTGATCTTCAGCTAGGGTTGGGAAGAGCACATCCATCACATCCGACAAGTTCTCCAAACAATGCGGCAACACAAGTTTTGTGCCAATTTGGAGAAATACACTTTTGGCATGACCCAAGTTCAGTTTTTGCGATACATTATTGATGAACATGGGGTGGATGTGGATCCAGCCAAGATCCAAGACATTCAAGATTAGCCAGCCCCAACAACTCTAACAGAGCTCCGCAGCTTTCTAGGTCTTGCCAATTTCTACTGCGGGTTCGTGTTGGTATTCTCTCATATCACTTAGCCTTTGAGTCAAGTCAGCAAGGGAGGAGCGAAAGAAAAATCATTTTGTTCTGAATCTCAATAGAAGGCATTCGTAGAGTTGAAACATCTCCTCTGATTTGCACCAGTGCTCAATTTACCAGACTTGCAACACTCATTTGAGATCGAGACAGATGCATATGACCATACTATTGGGGCAGTCCTTACTCAATAGGGGCATCCAGTGGCATATCACAATGAGACATTTTCAGACACAATCCAGAAGTATCCAACTTATGACAAAGAGATGTATTCAATTATGTAGGCCTGCCATCAATGGAAGCATTACATTTTGGGGAAGGAAATGTCCATCCACATAGACCGCCAACCCCTACAACTCATACAGACGCAAGGGAAGTTGCAAAATGATCGCCATCATAAGTGGTCCACGTACATGCAACAGTTCCATTTGAATATCAAGTATAAGAAGGGCAGCACCAATAATGTTGCATACCGCCTCATCTGACCACTAATCATGGCATTAACCACCGTGCTCAACTCTTGTGGGAATGAGACTTCTGAATCGCCACTTCCATACAAAAGTGACCCAAAATTAGGCCACACATACCAAATGCTCTTAGAGGGTTAGAAAGTTCCAGATTTTCACCTCAAGGATGCCATGTTATGCCACTTGGGACACCTTTGTGTTCCTTCAAGCGAGCCTACCAAGATGATTTGGGAAGCACACTATAGTCAGGACGCTGGGAATTCCGGGGGTTTAGAAAATGGTGGCAGTACTGCAAAAGTATTTCTATTGGTCGAATCTTCGACAGGACGTTGGGAAGTACATTAGATACTACACTTCCTGCTCCATTGCCAAATCGACCATCAAGAAGAAAGGCCTCTATACTTCATTACCTGCCACTAGTTAACCTTAGGAATCCATCTCCATGGATTACATGTCGGCCCTTTGTTCTACTAAGCATGGCAACAACTGTGTTTTTGTGGTCGTCGACAGATTCTCGAAGATGGCCACTATGGTGGCGTACAAGAAGAATATCACACCAGAAGCCACTGCTAAACTCTTCTTTGAATGAGTGTGGGTACACTTTGGGATCCACATTCTATCATCTTAGATCGGGACAACAGGTTCCCTAGTACATTTTGGTCCAGTCACTCGTTGATGTTAGACACCAAGATCACTAAGTCCACAACTTTCCATCCCCAAACTGATGGCCAGACAGAGGTCATCAACAGGATGATCGTACACATTCTATGTATGTACAACCCAAAGAATCCATGCACATGCGATGAGAGCCTCCCCTATGTCCAGCATAGCTATAATTGGGCTCTCCACATCTCAACTGGCCACAACCCTTTTCAGGTAGGTTTGGGATTCCAACCACTATGTCCCATTTATGTGGCCATACCATTTGCAGCTACTCAAACAGAGTCGACTCATGTCCAATCTGAAGCCGATAAGGCAAATAGATTCATTGAGGACAATCAGCATATCCGCCAGCAGGTCCATGAAATTCTAGATAAATCAATGCCAAGTACAAGCAGCGACATGATCAACATCGGGTGCCACACAGGTTTGAAGTGAGTGACAAAGTCTGGTTTCATTTGCAAAAGGAACGCCTTACATGAGCCTATCAGAAACTCAGACCACTCTCATATGGTCCTTCCACCATTACCAAGGCTGTGGGAGACAATTCATTTGAGCTCAGCATTCCCCCATTCATTTTCCTGCACCCATTTTTCAATGTAGACCACCTTCAACCATACTTCCCATCGTTGGTAGACATATCAGACATTGCAAAACATCTCACACCTACAGAGTTAAATCTAGATTGCATGGAAAAAGCCACAATTGATCATATCATGGACACATAGATCAAGAACACCTAACAGCAAAGGATCCAACTATATCGAGTTGTCAAAGCAGGCCAACTCCTTCACCAGGGCAAGTGGCTCACCAGAGACTAAATTCATCAGAAGTTTCCTCATCTCATGGATGAACTAAATGCAATGGGGACCATTACTTCCTAAGGGGGAGGAATGATCCAGGTGGATATTAGTGGCCACCTACCTATTCCACTTGGACCCCCACCATTGTTTCTTTCAGATTTTTTCAGTTTCTTTATTTGTAGTACAATTTACTATTTTTGGTTGTTTTTCGATTCCTAGACTTCCGGAGTTGTTTTGAGGCCCTAAACGACGTTTTTTGGGAAAACTTGGACCAACATGGGTTGTTGACCAACGATGGTGATTCAAAAGTTGTATTCCTCAGATGGTTCTTTCTAACGAGGTATTGGGTGGGTCAAATAGAGATTGTATGCCAAAGTTAAAACCCCGGGAAGTTGATGTACCAATTTACCCAAATAGGGTTCATAGTTTAGTGCTTCATCTCATAGGGTTAAGTTTTTGGATGTTTAGGGTTTTCCATTGTTTCTCAATATTAAATAGGTCTTTGAGCCTCATTGTAACACAGTTCAGAGACATGTAGTTGCCACATCTCTTCTCAGAGATAAGCTATCATCGACCGAGCTAGTATTATTTCCATTTTGTGTGTAAGCATATATCAATATTTGATATTAATGAAATGAAGTGCTATTTCTACTGCATATTTGTATTTATGGTTATATCTATAATTTGTTACGTTCCTGTTTAAATCCAGATCAGTGGTATCAGAGTGGTTTATTCTTTCTCTATTTTTCTTTGCATGTCCCCAACGAGGTCGGGATATTAGGAGTTAGGGCTCGATCTAGTTGAAACTTTGCAAGATCAACCTCACAAACCCCGACGATCGCCCATGGGGGAGGAAAAGAAAGACGAGGGGGCAAGAGATCATATCTAAATATTGCTCGAGGAGACCCTCGAGAAATAAAGGAACGTGATGATGGATAACTTTTCCCAAATCCTTCAACGATTTCCCACCAGCACTGCATCCACATCCAACAGCCACTCTGCAGGTTCCACTCCTTTTAAGGTACAAGCGAACTTTGACATTCCCATATTTGAAGGCCAAATAGATGCAGACATCATAGATAAATGGTTAAATTTTCTAGAAGGATATTTTTCTATTCATTATTTTTCCATCCGAGAAAATATTACTTTTTCTCTTCTCAAAGCACCCCCCCATGTCAAGGACTAGTGGGAAACCTACTATGAGTAGAAGGATGAAAGTGCGACCTCAAGTTTTTTAGCCGCACCCATTCAAAATTCGTTTCGGGATGCCATCAACAAGCATTACTACCCCGTCGGGAGATATGAGGATAAATGCATAAGGTGGACAACGCTACGGCAGGGAAGGGACCAATATGTGTCGGAGGTTACCAATGTTTTTCATACCCTTCACACAAAGTTGGTATCAAGTATTTTGAGAAACATTTGGTACTCAAGTACCATGGCTGCCTACACAAGTACATCTAGGAAGAGATGGAGTTCCTCGACATCTCCTCGCTCAGCATAGCGTACTAATACACCATCAATATCGAGCAGAAGTTTAAAGAGAAGAATCGAGACTTTGGATCTGCGTATCTAAAGCAAGGGAAAGGTTCCCCCAAAATGAAGAACAAAGGACAAATCCAAGGCGAGGTGACCCTGGACAACCCAGTAAAGCCGTAAGTAAAGAACAACATCGCGAAGCTGAAAAAGGACATGGAAAAGTGGTGTGAGTTCCATAAGAGCTCCAATCACAACAAAAGTGAGTGTCGAGCCAAGTAGTCACTGGTGGCCGAGCTAAAGGCTTTGGAATCAGATCCATGTTTCGACTCTGAGTCAGAACCTGACAAGGGAAATGACAAGGGGAATGACAAAGGGAAGCAGATTATCGATGTGGATCCCAACGCCATCGTTTCCACCATGAATATCCGAAAGGAGGAACCCGGAGATCTAGTGGAGGATGAGCACCTCTTCCACTCCTAAATGTAGGTAAAGGGTTCCCTGCTACAATTCATTTTAGATAGTGGGAGCCAAAAGAACCTAATTTTGGCAAAGGTTGTTAAACGGTTGGGCTTACCGACCACAGCACACCCACAACCGTACACCATCCAGTGGATTCACCAAGGACGGGATCTCCACATGAGAAAGTAGTGTCACTTTCCATACAGCATCAAGCCCTTCACGGATGACAAATTATGTGACGTTGCTCCCCTTGATGTTTGTGATGTACTATTAGATCAACAATACTTGTGGAAATGACATGTTGTGTATGAGTCAAAGCCTTGCATTATTATTGTTACTTTGGTAAATAAGTTGTACAGGATACCAGAAGTAGCACCGCTTACCGCCATCTCTTTGGTTACTACAAAACAATGCAGTAAGCTCATTTCCAAAACCGAGAATTTTGTTTTCCTAATTATACACCCTTATGGAAAGAAGAAGACAATGGCCACAACCTCCATACAGGGCCCCTCTGCACGACAACAATAGATGGACAAGGTCGTGGAGGAGTACGAAGACATCTTCACCTCCCCTGCAGGGGTGCCTCTGCATGGTCAGGTCAAGCACTCCATCAATCTGACCCGAGGTCCGGCGTTGCCCAATGGACCAATCTATTGGTGCTCTGTTCTGGAGAATGATGAAATCAAGAGGCAGATTTAGGAGTTGCTGCAAAAAGGTCACATCCAGTCGATTTCATCACCCTGTGGAAGCCCGATCGTGTCAGTACAGAAGAAGGATGGGACTTGGAGACTATGTATTGACTATCAAGTGTTGAACAAGATCACTGTCTGGAATAGGTACCCGATCCCACAGATTGATGACCTTCTGGACCAACTCAAGGGGGTAAAATATTTCAGCAAGATCGACTTGAAGTCCAAATATCACCAGGTACAAATCTAACCCTCCGATGTGTGGAATACTACCTTCAAAGCCAAGGAAGGTCTTTTCAAATGGTTTGTTATGCCTTTTAGGTTGATGAATGCTCCTACAACCTTCATGAGGCTGATGGATGACATATTGTGACCACTCACCAACTCATTTGTAGTGGTCTACTTGGATGACATCAGGGCACCTCCACCACATTTGACAGGTTCTCCAAACAATGCGGCAACACAAGTTATGTGCCAATTTGGAGAAATGCATTTTTGGCATGACCTAGGTTTAGTATCTAGGATACATTATTGATGAACGGAGGTGCATGTGGATCTAGCCAAGATCCAAGTCATTCAGGATTGGCCAGCCCCAACCACTCTTACAGAGCTCTGTAGCTTTCTGGGTCTTGCCAATTTCTACCACAAGTTCGTGTTGGGAATTTCTCATAATACTTGGCCTTTGAGTCAAGTCACCAAGGGAGCAGCAAAAACAAAATCCTTTGGTTTGAATCTCAACAGAAGGCATTCGAAGAGTTGAAACATTTCCTCTGCTCTTCACCAGTGCTCACTTTACCAGACTTGCAACAGCCATTTGAGATCGAGACAGATGCCTCTGACTATGCTATTGGGGTAGTCCTTACTCAACACTGGCATCTAGTGGCATATCACAATGAGACACTTTCAGACACAGTCCAGAAGTATCCCACTTATGACAACGAGATGTATTCCATTGTGCAAGCCTATCATCAATGGAAGCATTACATTTTGGGGAAGGAAACGGTCATCCACACAGACCACCAACCCCTATAGTTCATACAGATGCAAGGGAAGTTGCAGAATGATCACCAGCATAAGTGATCCAAATACCTACAACAATTCCATTTGAATATGAAGGATAAGAAGAGAAACATCAATAATATTGTAGACTACCTCAGCCGACCACCAATCATGGCGTTAACCACCGTGCTCAACTCTTACAGGCACGATACTTCTGATTGGCCACTTCTCTACAAAAGAAACCACATACCAGATGCTCTTGGAGGGTTAGCAAGTTCCAAATTTTCACCTCTAGGATGCCCTATTATGCCACCTCAAACACCTTTGTATTCCTTCAAGCGAGCATGACAAGATGATTTTGGAAGCGCACTATAGTCGGGCCGCTAGGCATTTGAGGGTCAAGATAATGGTGGCAATCCTGCAAAAGTATTTCTGTTTGTCAAATCTTCGACAGGATGTCGGGAAGTACATCAGATCCTGCACTTCCTGTGCCATTTCCAAACTAACCATCAAGAAGCAAGGCCTCTATACTCCATTGCCTGCCCCTAGTTGACCTTGGGAATCCATCTCCATGGATTACATGTCATGCTTTCCTTCTACTAAGCATGGCAATGACTGTGTTTTTGTGCTCGTCGACGAATTCTCGAGGATGGCCATTATGACGGCTTGCAAGAAGAATATCACAACATAAACCACTGCTAAACTCTTCTTTGAACAAGTGGGGGAAGACTTTGGGATCCCATAGTCTATCATCTAAGATTTGGATAGCAAGTTCCTCAGTACATTTTGGTCCATTCTCTAGTCAATGCTGGACACCAAGCTCACTAAGTCCACAACTTTCCATCCCCAAACTAATGGCGAGACAAAGGTCCTCAACAAGATGATTATACACATTCTATGCATGTACAACTCAAAGCATCCATGCACATGGGATGAAAGTCTTCCCTATGTCTAGCACAGCTATAATCGGGCTCTCCATAACTCGATTGGCCATAACCCTTTCAAGTGGGCTTAGGATTCCATCCATTATGTCCCATTGATGTGGTCATACCATTTGCAGCTACTCAGGAATATTCTGCTCATATCTAGTCCGAAGCGGATAAGGCAAATAGCTTCATTAAGCACTTCCAACATATCTTCCAGTAGGTCCACAACACTCTGGAGAAATCAAATGCCAAGTAAAAGCATCGCCATGATCAACATCGAGTGCCACACAGGTTTCAGGTGGGCGACAAAGTCTGGTTACATTTGCAGAAGGAACACCTTACGAGAGCCTATCGGAAACTTAGACCACTCCGATATGGTCCTTACACCATTACCAAAGTTGTGGGAGACAATGCATTTGAGCTCAGCATTCCCCCGTTCCTTGGCTTGCTTCCAATGTTCAATGTGGACCACCTTTGACCATACTTCCCACCATTGCGAGACACATTAGACATTACAGAACAACTCACACCTACAAAGTTAAATCTAGATTGCATGGAATAAGCCACAACTGATCGGATCATGGACATGCAGATCAAGAACAGCTGACAGAAAAGGATCCAAATATATCGAGTTGTCAAAGCAAGCCAACTCCTTCACTAGGGCAAGTGGCTCACCAGGGACCAAGTTCAGCAGAAGTTTCCTCGTCTCATGGAGGAACTCAAGGCAATGGGGACCATTGCTTCCTAAGGGGCGACGAAAGATCCAGGTGGATATTGGTGGCCACCTTCCTATTCCACTTGGACCCCCACCATTTTTTCTTTCAATTTTTTTCAGTTTCCTTATTTGTAGAAAAATTTACTATTTTTGGCAGTTTTTCAGGTCCTAAATTTCCGGAGCCATTTTGAGGCCCTAAACAACGTTTTTTGGGAAAACTTGGACTAGTATAGGATGTTTGGCGATGTTGGTCTTTAAAAATTTGTAATCCTCTGATAGACCTTTCCAATGAGGTATTGTGTGCGTCAAACAAAGATCGTATGCCAAAGTTACGACCCCGGAAGTTGATGTACCAATTTACCCAAATGGGGCCCATAGTTTGGCACTTCATCTCCTACAGTTAGGTTTTTGGATGTTTATGGTTTTCCATTGTTTCTCAATAACAAATAGGCCTTTGAGCCTCATTCTAACACAGTTCAGAGGCATATATCTGCCACATCTCTTCTCAGAGATAAGCTACCATCGCCCAAGCTAGTCTTATTTCAATTCTATTTGTAAGCATATTCCAGTATTTGATATTAATGAAATGAAGTGTTATTTTTACTACATATTTGTATTTATGGTTATATCTGTAATTTTTTGCATTCCTATTTAAATCTGGATCAACAGTTCAAATTTAATATCAGGTTTTAACAAGGGTCTTTTACCAATTCCTTTTGAGGTATGTTGATGAGTATGAGTAAGGGTTGTATTAGTGGAAGAGGATGAAGATGCCTGTGAAGATGAAGATGAAGATGATTGTGGAGATGGTCGAGGTTTACCTCCATTTCCATTACCTCATCCTCCTAAAGAACCTTCTCCTTTTGGAGGCTTGGAGCTTTCACCATGCAGTCTTCTATTCCTCTCTTCATAGAGGACTTTCACCATATCTGTCATGTCAAAGAAATCCTTCCTAAAATCCTTCTCTTCCTCTATCATATTTGCATGATCTCCTGCATGTGACATGCTTACTGAAGCTTCAACTACAATTTGAGGTAGAACTGGTGGTGGCGATTGTGGCAATCTTTCCCTCCTTCTCCTTGACCCAACTTCAAGACCTTCAACTAGCTTTCCTTCTCCTCTCTTGAGCTTTAACCTTGTAAGCATCACATTCACTTGCAAACAGTTAAATTCTCATTGCACAAAGAAAACTGAGAGCTCTAATACCAAAATTGATCTGAATGGGAAAATTAGTTTTGTCGTGCTAAATTCCTCTTCAGAATATGTAAAAGTGTTTAAGGATTCACGAGGTTAATTGCAAGTTTTAACATGAGTTTTTGAATGTTTTTATGTAAATTTCATGTACAAATTAATATAAACAAATGACTGAACAATAGCATAAAACAGACATGAACATCACCATAAATAGTAACACAACAGCACATGATGAAGGAGTTCACCCCTCCTGGGATACGTCTCCTTGTTCCAACTTCCAATGGATTGGCCCTCTCTATTATGCTCAAAAGTGTGAATACATCGGTTTACAATGCTCAAACAGCTCTGAAACATGTTCTAATGGCTCCAAAATGCCCAAAAATTCCTGTCTAGCCTCTTTCTACACCTGATTTGGTCAAAAACTCAAGTTATGGCTTCCCCAAGTCTCTCTGCTAATCGAACCTCAATTTCCCCAAAATCCAGCACCATCCTACAAATTCGCATCTAATTACGCTAATCAAGCACTGATTTCGCCTAATTTCAGGTGAAATTGTTAGACGGATTAAATACCCAATGAGGCCTTAATCCCCAAAATTTGGACCACATGGGGGGCATGTGCCCTGGACTAAGGACAATGGCCCACCCCCGTCGATCGAGCACCCACTCTTCTCTGCCTGTGGTCCTGTTGGGTGGCACACGCCCAAGTCCTAGCCCCTGTGGGCTGGCCTTTTTTTGGATAGCGCAACATTTCAATTTTAAATATAAGTCACATGTCATTATATAACAAACAATAAAGTGTGGTGTATTAGTTAGACTTAGCAATTAGAGTTTGGAGGTCGCAGGTTCAACCCCCGCCGCTACTTCCCAGACCTTAACCCAATTTTGGTGGCCCTCGGGCTGCCACATGGCGACCCCTAGCCGTGCCACGTGGCAACCTGTGATTGGCCACCTACCAGCCAATTAAAACATGCCACCAATGCACCTGCCACATGTCAACACACAATTCACCAGAGTTCAAATCATATGCATAGTCACCTTTCCATGTAGGCATTCCTAGTCAGTGTGATGTTAGCAGTACGGACCACTGACTGGGTTGCCTGCATATTTTTTTTTTAATTCGCATGTTTATTAAAACAAACATAACATGTTTCTGGGAGCATATAACGTCCGTTTTGGGTGAAACGAGTTGCCCCGTATTGAGGATCACGAGAAATACATGGTCATTCAATCTCCACACTAATCCGACATCTTTGAATTTTGAGCAAATTTTTGAGCACCTGATCACCTAGAGATGTTTGCACTCATGCAATCCACTTTGGTACCCCTCTACTACATAATTATAAAATTCAATGTTACGCTACTATATTTTTATGGTAGACTCATTTGGACTACTGCAATGACCTTCTAATTTTATGGTCAGTAATATATCGACTCACATTTGGTATATATGCATATTTAGAAACTTACGTCGTGTTATTTGTTTTTTATGATGGCATGAGATGCATGCATTATTATTTCTACAAATGTTATTTTTCATGCATATGTTTGCTTAGTCATCTTAATACATGTATGTTGTGTACTTTGTGAAATATCTAAATAAAGCAATGTGGATAAAAAGAGTGAGAGGAAGAATAGAAAGGGACATGTTTTTCATAAAGCCCTATGAACCCACAACCATGGAAGCTTGAAGTGCATTTTTTTTTGAAGTGATGCAACTCTTTTTGTTTTTATCTTGAAATCCATCCTATTTGTAAAAAAAAAAAAAAAAAAATCATGTATCACTTTATTATTATTCCTATTTATTTAAATATTAATAAAATAGTTTATAAGTGCTAACTACCTTCTCCATGTTATAAAAACAAAACAATTGAAATCCCTTGTCATGAGAGATGATACATTTGATAGGTATGCCCAAAGGATCTAATTGATTATAATTGCATCACTCCTTCACATGGTGTATTCAAGAGGAATTAACAACACTAATGACAATAGAGATACCCTCCAATGATATTAATGAATTTATGGTGTATTCAAGAGGAATTAACAACACTAATGACAATCGAGATACCCTCAAATGATATTAATGAATTTATGGGTCAAAATACTATCTCTTGATATTCAAGCATATGTTATTTTCTGTAGTTTTGTGAGTCATAGTTCTTTTGGGTCAATGAATATACTTGTGGAACATTTAATTAATGATAAACATGATTCTAGTCATTTGTTCCTTTGGATGTTGGTTAATCACTTTTAAAAAAATCGAATTTTTACACCAAACAAGTAATCAACAAGTGAAATAAAACTATCGTTGATCTATCAATAATGCATGAAACTATCGTTGTTAATGGCTTTGAATTTGACATAAGTGTCATAAATGGCATTTACTTATAATGCAACGCGTAGGTGTTTTATTCAAATTTCAAAGAAAACTACAAGACGTGGCTGTCTCAAATAAACACTACTTATTTAAACAAAAGATTGCTTTTAACCAAAAACTTATTACTTCTAATCTATCTATTAACCATGATAATTCTAATTAAGATACTCGGATATCAGGTTCTTTGGAAAAATAAGAAGATCATAGAAAATTTCCGAAGTTTTGAATCTAAAAAAGGAAAAGCGCGAAATGTTTTGTAATCTTGAGGTCTTTACAATATTCACAATATTTTATTTTAAACCTCGGTCAACCTAACTCATGAAAATTTTGAAAAAAAATCCTAATATACACCATATTTTCGAAAATTCAAAGGGGGTCTCATTATTTTATATAAGTTTCAAAGTCTCGTTATTTTATTCAATATATATAATAATGGGAATTGTTGTTTATATAAGTTATAAAAGTTTCAAAGTCTCATTATTTTATTCAATGGGAATTGTTGTTTATCTAAGTTACTATAGAACCAAAATCAATCATAAAACACTTCAAAATTTTAAAATATAAAAAAATTGAAAAAGAAAATACCATAGAACCACCATTTTAAATTAACAAATTCAAGATTGTGTGGCATGAAAATGATAGTAATTTCAAAATTTACTGGAATCCCTATTTATGTTTTCCAAAAATTAAGGGGTGTTGTTGAGGATTCAATAAATCGCAAAAGACTAGTTGAAGCAATTATCTCTCTCTAATTTTTTTAAAGACTTATTTATACTTAATGTTAAAAACAAGCTCAACAACTATAAGAATGTATTTCTTAATTATTGGTAACATCATGTGTTCCTTTATTTAAGCAATATTCTCAATAAGGACTAAGCATTAGGTAACTAGTAGGCCAACTTTTTGAGCCAATTTACGAAAGTAATTTTCCCAAGCATTCAATCTACAAATGATTGTTGAAGGCATGACCTAGGGATTTCACTTTGAGTGAGTAAGATACTTTCTTGTGTCTATTCCTAATCTCTCTTTACCCAGCATCGCTTCGCTACCCACGAGCATCCATAGCCCTGATGAAGGCGCCTTAGTACCATACAAGCATGGCCATGTTATTAGCTAGTGTCCATATCCTCAGCGTGTTTGCTTGTACTTCTCGCACTATACAAGTGCTTTCAACTTATCTTTTGTTTTGATAAACCTTTATTGATTTGTATGTATATATCGCATGTGCAATTGGGAGTTAGGGAAGAAGATTGATTTGAGAGTGTTCTAGATATGCTTTTCAAATTACTCACTTTCAAAGTTTATCCTAAGGTCTTCCCTTCCTCAATTATTTTAAAGACCAACTTTTAATGTGAAGTAGTTGGAGCTCAAAGAAAAGTTCTATAAGAGACCTAAATTATGGTGTGCCAACATTCTAGATATGAGTCCATGGTAACACAGGAGTTTCGCAACAAATATAGAAATTATATCTATAAGTCCTAGAACTTTGTAAAGATAATTAAGCGAAATGCTTTTGGTCATAGATAGTCATCTAAGCATAACCCAAAAGGTCACAACTCCTTATAAACTAACACAAGAAAACATAAAATTTGGAAACAAATTTTAATTCTAAATTTGTAACTCCAAAACTGTAAATAATTTAGCAAGCTTAAAAAGCATGGAGAAGAAATTTGAAATTAATGATTTACAAAACAAAAGGTTTGTTTCATCACAATAATCTAAGCATCTAAAAAATATTGTTTTTTTTTTTTTTTTTTTTTTTTTTTTTTTTTTTTTTTTTTTTTTTTTTTTTTTTTTTTTTTTTTTTTTTTTTGTAATTTCGTCATTGGTGAGGCTACATCGTGGTCATGTCCAAGAATAACATCCAAATAGGGCGAGGAATTGAATTGGTGACTTAACATCTAGGAGTGCCTTAACAACGCACCCGATCATCGTCTATCCAAGACCTCGTGGACAAAATAAATTGTTGAATTAAGATAGACCTCAAAAATACCTACATACCAATGAGCATAATGAAATCAAGGAAACGTGTGCAAACTAAATTCTTAACATGTCATAAACCAAAACATAGAGGAACTAGATTTTAAGGGAGACACTAACTTGAAAATCTAAACCCTTGTCCCTACGAATATTTAATATTTCATTTGTTTTAAATATAAATAAGTCCTTGCTTTTACAAATAAGTCCAAGGCATGCAATGTTCAACTAATTAGGCATTTTTTTATTAAAAACAGACAAAAGAAATCTAAAAATAAACTAGACAAAATTGAAAATAAATTCTAAACTAACTGTATAGTTGTGACATCAATTTTAAAATTGTGAGCACCTCATTAATTTATTACACACCAAAAAATATTTCAAAAGATATAATAGTGAAGTGTAACAAATAAAAATATTTCATTTTATTTTCTTAAATTGTTCTTACTTCCTAATTTTGTAAAAGATAAATTATACCAAACATTTCAAAACCATATCCTTAATATTATCAACTAAAAATCAGAAGGTTAATCTAGGATTGTAAAGTAAAATATTTAATCAATCTTGTAAGCAAGAAACTTAATAATCAAGAGAGAGGAAGCATAAAGAGAATCTTCCTTGAATATATTTTGATGAAGGTTCATATTCAGCTTGAAATTGATGTAACACTTCATCTATGTTATTTTTAAGAAAGAAAAAAATTTAAAATAATAAAATTGTACAACAAACAAACTAAAACAACTGAAAACAAAACTAAAAAATATACTCCTAGACCTATATTATACTGGTTTATAATGAATTAGGTGAAATCATAATTCCATTGTAGCCACTCATCTAACTCCAAACCTGCAATCACATATTCATCACAACTCATTAGAAAAAGTTGGAGTAATAACAAACTAAACGTAGAAAAACCAATAATATTCAAACCTATATCCAATATGTGCAGCATAAGAACATTATTATTTACAATAAATCTTGAACAAAAAGATTCCTATGACCATGTATTTATTTTATCATGATATATACAATGACTAATGTAAAAATGTTCTAAGGAATCTACAAATGAATGTTATATATGATGAGAATTATGTACAGATTATTCATGAATAATAATGTGTGAGAAAGCCTTGATGATACCATAAGTTCCAAAGGTTAAAAAAGAATAATGAAGGTCTGACATAACCATCAATTGAAATCAAAGTGCCTCATTTTTCTAAAAGAAAATGGGTTTATCATTCACATAATTGATAACTTGGGATAATTTAAGATAATTTAAGAGGATCAAACAATGTGCCTAGGCTATCTTTCACCATTGTATAAGGTATTTTTTTATTTAAAGAGCAGTTCCCAATAACACCATTTGTTTCATCAAATATTTCTATCTTAACCAGTTGGTTACAAGTACTACAAGATTCTTCATTAGAGATACATGCATTTGAATCAATAGAAGACAATGTTTGAAATATATTTGCTATATTAATAATGGTTTCCGGTGTGGAAGGTTGATAAGGTGTAAAATCAAAAGATTCATAGGAGGAGGCTTCATTCTTTTCATCTTCTATATATAAATTATTACCATATTACACCTTATTAAAGACTAGCTAGGAAGAATGAAAATTAAAAGGATTTAAAATGAACATTTGCATAATGCAACCATCGAACATATCAGGGTACAAAGAATATTATATATGGAAGCTGAAAGAAAATGAAAAGCTTATTTTATTAGGATATACATACTTATTTCTATTTTGAAAAATGTGTGTTTATTTCTTCTCCTTGAGTCAATTGATTAACATCCATGTTGTTCTTTATTGCAAGATTTAAACATAAAACGTTATCCAAAACATAATTATGTTCATTGTAAATAGTTAAAAGGTAAGATCAAGTCCAATATTTTTCAAAATAAAAGGGTTCAAGAATTATTTTTGAGGTACAATCAATAGAATGGTCTATTAAAGAAACCCCAAGAAGTTTCTCTTAAATCTCTTTAGTCAAATTAAGAGAGGACTGTTCCATACTCTGAATACAAATTTTAGATCCAATCCTTTTAATTCCTGAGGTAATTGTCATATTTTCTAGAATGTAATGACTTTATTCATTTCTACTCATAAATTCTTCCTCCATCTCTTCACAAATAACTAAAACCATATTGTCTACGCAAGATATCTCTTCCTCATTTGTTAGCAGATCAAAATTATTAAAGGTCACATATAATTATTTTGAAATATCATATTCCTACTGATACACATGTATTAGAGTGAAAAAAGTTGTCAAAGATGTTGTTCACCTACAATATTCAAGCCCTCGGGATTTTGATGTAAATCTAAACCATCATGAGAATGAGTATTAATTCATAATCCAAATTTATTAATGACTAGTTGATATGGTTCATTAGAAACAGAGATGTTGACACAATTCACTATTAAAAGTCATATCATTTAAAAGAAATATAAAGCAAAGATACATAGCCCTTGTAAACAAATATTACAATTACTCATCTAGTTTCATTATAATATTATTCAATTCATCATACAATTTATTACAATTGTAATCCTCAAAATCAAATAAAAACTCATCTATAATTTCTTACAATGTATGAATAGAGGTGACTGACAATGTTTCACACTAACTTTTAGCTCAGACCTTAGAAGTATGAGTGAACATCCTACGCATGAAACCTTCATGAAGAATATTATAATTAAACACAATTTTGAATAAATTAGAAACATGTTTAGATGCAAATGTTTTGTTGTCACCCTCAGATTTATCTTTTCATAAGAGATTACCTATCTTTAAAGGAGTTTCATATGACACTCATCCAAAAACATAACTCCAAATAGGGGTTTGTGAAATTTTCATTAATAATAAAAAAGCATTAAAATGAGTAGCTCCACAGGGACAACTTGCCATCTTCCCTCCTAATGCAAATTGTTGATTAGTGGAAAATTCCTCCTACAATAGATGATCATCACTCGATCAAGGTCTCAATTAGACCTATACCATGGGACTGGTTACCATTGAATCAATTTCTCCTTGAAAGGATACTTTCAATCATGTTTTCCTAAAACCTAAATGCATTCTTTTTTTTTTAACCAAGACGGGTATATTTATTCATGGGTGACCGAGGTCAAAAACAAATTTACAATTCTTGTTCTGTACTCGGCGAATTCTGCTACAGAGCATTATCTATAAGAGGATTAGAGATCAACTACCATCCCTTCTAGCTTAAACAAACAACACTCCTCATTTCTTTATCCTGGGCCTGTGAAATAATATCGCCACCCCTGTTCTTTGCAAGAAGGAGACTTGTATTAGCATGCTTGCAACTCAGGCTTGGAAATTTCGCAGTTCAACTGAATGGAGACTGTCGCTTCCTATGATCAGAATTGATTAATGGTTTGAGGAAGCGCACGGAGCTAGCTGTACACTTCTTTGATTTGGAAGGGCGAAAACAGAGTCTGCTCCCCCAAGAAAACCATCCAAAATCGTGCCAAACTACAAGAAGAGTCCGGCGACCCGGCATGTGTCTGAAGGCTAATTCTAAAGCATTGTAAATTCGAATTCATAGAAGACTGCGCACCTATCCTCTGTTTCAGGGCCTGAGATGGTAACAACTTCTCCCCTGGATCAAGGACTGAGAACTGATTCTTGCAAGGAGGAAGAAGAATCGAAGAGCTGATAACCTCCTGCTCTTTTCACTAACTGGCAGACCTTTCCCGATCCTTTCAAGCAGAGGCAGAAATTCTCCTAACTCACAACTCTGATTAGGGGATGACCGCCATTATCGCCTCACCTGAGTTTATGCTTATCATACCTTTTTCATGATTGCATCCGATGTTTTCCAGAGAGTCGGCTTCTGAGTTCAATTCTCTGAGAATATGGAAGATTTGGACTGAAGGGAATTCCTTCAAGAGTCTGGTCACTCTTAGAATCTGTTTGTTCAGAACAGGATCATTGAGCCTTTTGTTTTTCCTTAAGGCTTTGATCAGCAGTTCTGAATCTCCAAACACTGCTATCTCCTTAGGATCTTTTCCCCTGGCGAGTTGACAGGCCTTCAATAGGCTTAGGACTTCTGCCTGATTGTTAGTTTTTATTCCGAGACCCCAACTGAAACACTCTTTGCTTCCGTTCGGATAGTAAATGATCCCCCCCGCTCCTGACCTGCCTGGATTGCCTTTTGAGGCTCCATCAAAAAATATGGTGCATTTACCCTGAGTTTTCCACCACTTCTGGAAGCCTTCTGCATTGTCTCGAATCTGCCAATTTTCCTTGAGGGGAGGGCGAGAGACTAAAGGAGGACTCATTATGGGAGTGAAGTCACCCAGCCATGCTTTTTCTTCATCTCTTAAGGTGTTGTCTCTTACACTGGTCTGTCTCAATGTCTCTATTAGTAGATTATTGGCTTTTTCTGCAACCTTTTCGGCTGGTGTTTCTGTTTGATTAAAGATAGTTTCATTCCAGGAGAGCCACACTTTCCAGCATACATACTTCGGGACAGCAACCCACACCTTGGACCAGAGTGACTTGGCAGCAATGCGATGGGGATATCTGGCTTTCCAGGACAAGAACATTTCTGAGATTGAACTGTTCGCTGGAGGTCTAACTTCCAGACCGGCTAAGAAACTAGACCAAGTTTTCTGAGCAAATTCACATTCGAGAAATATATGAGCAGAGGTTTCCAAAGCTTTTTTACAAAACACGCATCGATGTGGACAGGCGATGTTTCGTTTGCAAAGGTTCTCGCCAGTGAGAATTTTGTTTTGGAACAAGGTCCAGAAAAAGAAGTTAATCTTCGGGATACTGAAGCACTCCCATATCAGCTTCCACACTCCTTCCGGGTGCACTGAGTCTTTTTTACTTTGCATTTGTATATACCCTTGTTTGGCTGAGTAGACCCCTGTTTGTCCCCAACCCCAAGAGTCTTCCTCATTCTTATAAACAGGGGCGAAGTCTGCGATCTCAGCTATGAATAAGTTTGACTGCTCGATTAAATGCTCAGGAATGTTGGGTAGATTCCAACACTTCCAATTGCCGTCTTCGTCCCATTCAACCAGGTCCTCAATTTTTCTAATCCCTCTTGATCTTAACCAAGCTCGTATTCCTGCATTTCATTATTCTCAAAGAGAGGGGGATGGCCCATGATACGGTCTTTCCACAACCAAGTCGTTTTGCCATTGCCAGGTACTTTGTACAAATGCGTTTTGAAGAACTCGAGCCCTCTGCAGCAGAGTCTCCACGCCAAAGTTCCTTTAGGAGAAGAGGATGGATTGAAGGTGGTGATCGATCTATTCCTTAGATATTTGTGTATGAAAATCTGACTGTTTGGATGCATAGGCTCAGAGGTTATTTGCCACAGAATCTTACAGCCCATCGCTAAATTAGCTTGAAGAGGGTCTCTAATTTGCAGGCCACCCTCCTTGATTGGGCGCTTCACCAATTCCCAATTGACAAGGTGGAATCTGTTACTGTTCCCCTTACCTCCGCTCCACAGGAAGTTCCGGATAAGGCAAGTGATTTGGTCTGCTATTTGCCTTGGAGCCAACAGCAGAGAATCTTGAAAGGTGGGCAGTGCGGAGAGAACCGACCGGATGAGGGTGAGCTTTCCTCCAGAGGAGAGCCAGACTCCGCCCCATGCAGCTATCTTCTTATTAAACTTGGAGATTACCTCCTCCCACAGATTGTTCCGGTTGGATCCCATCGTCAACGGAAGACCCAGGTATTTAATTTTATCCCATTCTGCATAACCTTTGAAGCCCAGTTCGCTGGCTATCCTATCGATGGTTTGCTGATCAGTGTTCCAAGCATAGACTGCGCTCTTCCTTTCGCTGATAAGGGTACCTGTGGCACTGCAAAATTTTTGGAGGGTAGACTTGAAGGCTTTAGCCATTCGCAGGGAGGCGCCTCCAAGCAAGAGAGCATCATCAGCAAATAAAGCATGATTCACTGAAGGTATATCTTGCACGATTCTGATCCCGGGGATGGAACCACGTTGTTGCTCCTGAGATAATTTTTTGCTTAATGAGTCCGCCATCAGAATGTATAGAAAGGGGGACAAGGGACAGCCTTGCCTCAGACCCCTGGAGGCAGAAAAAAATTATGTTGGTCTCCCATTCACCAATGGTGCAATCCAGACATTGTCGATGCAGGCTTTGATGATATTTATAAAATCTTGACAAAACCCGAAGGCTTCTAGGACCCTGAACAAAAAGGATCGGTTAACACGGTCAAAAGCATTATTCATATCTAATTTAATTATCATACCTTGTTCTTTCCGAGCATAGCTGGAGTGGAGGGCCTCTTGAATTTAAATGACATTGTCGAGGATTTGTCTACCTTTCACAAAACCTCCTTGTGCTGGGGAGATAAGCTTTTGAAGGAGAGGCTTGATACTATTAGCCAGCAGTTTGGCCACGATCTTATAAGATGAATTACACAGGGAGATCGGCCTATATCTGTCAAACGATCTTGGATTAGTTTCCTTGGGGATTAGAGCTAGAAATGTAGATTTTGTGCCTCCTCCCATTTTTGCCTTTTTCAAGACTCCTCTTATCATTCTGAAGAGGTCGTATTTGATGATTTCCCAACAGATCCTGTAGAAATGAATTGAGAACCTGTCGGGACCTGGGGCTTTGTCTGGGTCCATCGACCAAACGATGTTGGTGATCTCTTCTTCTGTTACTGGGCTCGTCAATGAGGCATTGTCTTCCTCACTAACTAGACTAGGGATGACTGAGAGAAAATCTGTTTCGTCCTCCTCCTCACCATTTCTCTCTGTGCTAAGAAGGTTCTTGAAGTGATTTGTCGCTGCCTCTTGAATTTGAGCGAAACCTTTGAAGACCTGACCGCTGGAGCTGGTGATTTCTGCAATGTGGTTGCACGAGAGGCGGGCCCTGCATTGTTTGTGAAAGTATGAGGTGTTCCTGTCCCCGGATTTAAGCCACAAACTTCGGGATTTTAAACGCCAATACTCCTCTTCCTTCCTGAAGGAGCAGTAAACATTCTTTTGAGCCGATTTTTCTTGGGCAAGCTCTGAGACCGAAGGAAACGTGTCCTCCATTTCGAATTGAATACCTTCCAGTTGAGAGATCGCCTCCTTCCGCTGCCTGTTGGGGGATTGCATGGATTTCTTTATCCATACTTTAAGGGCTTTTTTAACGTTCTTCAATTTTTGTTCCCACACGTAGCTTGGGGAACCATTGACGTCCATTCTCCATGCCGCTTGAACTGTGTCCATAAACCCATCCTTGCCTGCCCAGAGAGGGCTGAAACGGAATGGAAGGGGGCCTAATTCTTCTTCCTTCTTTAGACATAAGAGAATTGGTTTATGATTCGAAGTAAGTTTTGGAAGGATTTTTGAGAAAACGATTATGTTGTCCATCATTAGAGAGCTGTTGATAAGGAACCTGTCTAGTCTGGCTGCTATGTGATTATCTCCAGTTCTATTATTTGTCCAGGTGAATTTGCCTTTCACTGGTTTGAGATCCACCAGGTCCCAGCGCTGGATCAAACTACCCACTGTTCTGCTGAAAGGGTCTTTGGACTGAATCCCTCCTTTCTTTTCTTTGAGATCTAAGATTATGTTCAGGTCCCCCCCTATAACCAGATTTGAAGGACTGATTTGCTCTAAAAACTCTGAAAGCGACCTCTAGCATTCTTTCTTTTCTTCATAATGAACTGGTACATATAAGTTAAACAGGGCGAGGGAAAGATTACTTACAGTGTGGTGCAACTCTGTGAAGATCCAGTGTTGAGTTGTTGAAGATCGTTCTAAGGAAAAGCTTTTTGTCCATAAAGTGCCTAGGCCTCCAGCTGTTCCCCTTGCACTGACAGCCTTACCTGAGTCAAATTTCCATTTGTTAATGCTGGTGTTTAGAAGGGCTTCCCCTTCTACTTTGGTCTCTTGGAGCATAAGGATGTCCGCGGTCTCTATCTTCAATAAGTCTTTGATTGCTTCTGCCTTATTAGGATTACCCAGACCCCTACAGTTCCAAGAGATCATCTGCATCATTTACCGCTTGAGGGGGTGGGCCCTCCTCCTTTGGAGGTCCTTGGCCTAACAGTTCTCCCTAGGGTCATTTCGATTGTTGCTTGGC
Organism: Pinus taeda; assembly: GCA_000404065.3. Lineage (NCBI taxonomy): Eukaryota > Viridiplantae > Streptophyta > Pinopsida > Pinales > Pinaceae > Pinus > Pinus taeda. The sequence continues at coordinate 79,746 of APFE031536945.1, read as the reverse complement.
TGCCAAGAGTTTTTTGTTTTTCTGACTCCTCTTCTCTGGTTTCTTTGTTAGTTCTTTGTCCGACCCTTTTTGTTGACTTTTCATGAGATTCGTCATCTGATGACCCAATATTCTCTATTGGGTTCTTCTTTTTTTTTATTATCTCTGCGTATGATGGAGAAGATATTTTGCTTGTGTGGGTACTTTGAGCATTGCCTGGATCTAGGGCCTCCATAGTGGCAGGCTGTAATGGTTCTTCTTCCTCAGCTTCCGGGGGATCCGGGGGAGGCGCGAGGGTTTCAAAAGGATTTTTATCTCCCTCATTGACCTTTGGTTCGCTGCTTCCGGCATTCTGGTTACCTGTGCTTCCGTTATCTACTTTGCTCTCGGACCCTTTGGCCTTGCTTTTGTTACTCTGCCTGTTTGCTGATGTCTTCTTTGCCTGTTTCCATTGGTCTTCTTTTTCCTTTTCTGCTGTCTCCTCACTTCTTTTTTTGCAGTATCTGGCAAAATGCCCATACTCATGGCAGAAACAGCACTTAAAGGGCAACTGCTCATAATCAAGCTCTTGAATATGAGACCAGTTTGCCACCGTTAGCTGGATCGCTTCGGGTAATCCAATCTCCAAATCGACCTCCACACAGATCCGGGCGCAGGAATACTGATCCTTCCTTGGGGCTTGGTCGATGTATTTTCCCAGAGCGTTTCCAGTTGATTGTAATGAGCCTTGGTTCCAGCAGTGCAAGGGAAGATGCGGGAGACGCACCCAGACCGGAACCGCCCTAGGCACATCTTGCGCTGGATCGAAATCAGTTGACCATTTGTTCAGGTAGAGTCCTTGAGGCCCCATGAAATATGGCCCGTTTCTGAAGATCAGGCCTCTGTCTTCTGGTTTGTCGAACAGAAAAACAAAGAACCCTTTGCCCACAAAATAAATCTTGATTCCTTCGCTTACCAGAGGGAGCCAGTTCCTTTTGACCCATTCTTCAACAGCCCTCGGGGACGGCCACAACCCGGTGAACTGGCCGATCAAGCCATTCTCGGCAAGATTCAGAGCTGACCTGCAAATTTCTTCTTCAGGGAGGGCGACCTTGGGGATGCAGTCCAGTTTCTTAACAAATTTCTGCTGCGGACCTGAAACCGGACGCTTGCCAGAGGCAGAAACCAGGGCCTTGAAGGCCGCTACTTCCAGAGGGAGGGGAGGAGGGGCCTCGGGGCCGCCTCCAGGCGCCATGAGGGAGGCAGAGATCGCAGGCGCGGGCGGCTAGGGATGCGCTGCAGGCGCAGAGCGGGCCGAATCGAAAAAATCTAGTTCCAATTTTAAGGATTTTGCATTTAAAACCTAAATGCATTCTAATCTATTAAACAAAAATCAAATTAATTAATCTATATATATCTATTTTCTATTCTAAATCTATTCATCCCAATCGGGATAAAGAAGTAGTTCTTACTATTGCAATTGGGAGGATAAACACTTTAAATATTAGATATTGAAAGGAAGATGAATTACTTTAGACAAAAAATAATTCATTGTTTGTGTAATTGTCAAATTCAATGTATAACATAACTTGAAGAAGATTACATAAACATTCAACATCTAAATATAGTCAACGAAAATAAATACGATGATTCAATTCAAGAAATGAAAATAGTCTCAAATATAAAAAAGGGAATAATATAGCATATTCATATAAATGTGACAGTATAGTCTAAACACCATTATCGAGAATGTTTTTTCACCAATCACTGACTTTCGAATCCTTTTGTTAAAGTATACAAAACTTAGTATTAGATTTTCCAACCAAAGAAAAAATTAGTATTTGAAATAGGCATGATAATAACATACAAGTCTTAATTCTTCTACATGTCCTTCCTTTCTAAGTCATCAATATTTCCTCTACCCTTTATAGTAGTGCACAAGTCCTAATTCTAGATTGCAACCTCCAACTATAATTTCAAAAGAAAATCTCACGATAGCATAAGGATCTTCTTTTCCTAATACAGAATTTTCTAGGTCTTCAATTCTTTTCCTCTTCCTAACAAAAATTCTTATGTTTGACTTCCAAAATTTCCAATCCCCATTTTATAATTACAAATTTCAATAAATATACTAAAACAATTAACAGAAAATAGGAAAAATCTCTCCATCTGATTGAGAAGTGATGAGATGATAGAGAATTTCTATAATAAGAAAATCTCATTACAGGATTTAAGGATCATATCCTTGATTTTTTTCCTTTTTCCTTTTTCCTTTTTACCTCACCAACATAAAATTCCCATTGGGAATAAATAAACATGATATGCATGATTATCTTTAGAATTGATTCATCCATGTTTATCTCATAAGAATAAACCTGGCCAACAATAACAATGATTTTTCCATGGAACTTTGACAAGTTATTGATCATTTTTTAGCATGCCAATGGATTGATGAGAAATCAATTAATTGATTGCATAGTTTCATTTGTCAATCCCTTGTATTCGACTTTCTTAGTCCTTTTAGAGTCATTTTCTCAAGACTGTAATGTTATTCAAAGAAACATCAAATAATAGTGTTACATTGAATGAAATTAGAAGCATTTAACTATTGAAAAGCGTAAACTTACTTTTGCTGGAAGAAAAACTCAATATTGCTTTGTAGGATTATTTAGAAAACAAAAAACTCAAACTTTTATGGCAAGGGCTAACCAGCCTGCTATAGGGCATTAAATGCCCTGGTACATGCATGCTCTATAACAAAATAACACACAGCCTTTGGTGGCTACATAGATTAAAAATAAAGGTTGTGTGTTATTTTGTTATAGAGCATGCATGTACCAGGGCATTTAATGCCCTATGGCAGGCTGGTTAGCCCTTGCCAACTTTTATAGTGAACATGTCATCAACAAATGAAACAAACGATAATGCGTGAAACTATCATAGTTAATGGATTTGAATTTGACATTAAGTGTCATAAATGGCATGCACTTACTGTCAAATCATAATAATGTGACAAGTTGACATTTCATTCAAATGTCAGATAAAAATACAAAAACTGACTAACTCAACTAAACATTATTTTTCGAACAAAACACTATTTTTAATCAAAAATTGGTAAGTTCTAATATTGGGTTATCATAATATTATAGATTTTGGCCAATGTGAGATTTCTCAATACTCTATTGTTTCAGAATACACATAAGTTTTGCGGTATAATATCATCCCTCAAATGTCAAGCATATATGTCATTTTTAGGCAACAAAAGGTACAAAAATAAGTTCCATGTGTTATTGGATAGGTCAACATTGACCATGTTTCACATAATGATTGGATGTCGAAGAATGAGGCATGTTGATCTAACATCGGGATATCCAGATTTCATGAACTGTGTAGTTATAGAAGGTATTTGATATTACAATATCAGAACACCGAAACATTTGATATTGGAACATCGACATATTGACTGTATGAGAGTATTGGAATTTTGTGAAATGTGTGATTATATGAATTTATGATATTTTGATATTGAGATATTGTTGTAGGTTTTAATCTTATATGATTAATTGTACAAAAATATTCTAAAAATATATAAAAATATTTAATGGCAAACACATATTAATGTGTAGATTTTGTCCCAGAAATCTAAACAAGGAAAACTAGCAATATTTTTTCAATATGTTTTTTTACAACATTACAATACTATATATATATATATATATATCGACATCCATAAAACACAAATCCATTTACCATAGATTACAATATAGTTGTAGTTCCTTTATTGAAACTACAAAACCACCATGAGCCACAAAACTGTTAAAGGAAAAAATTGTGTGCTAAAACTGCAAAAAAACAAACTCAAAAAATTGAAAAAGTGGATGCAAAAAACTTCCCAATTCTTTTTGTGGGGGAGATACTCCCAAACCGTTGCACAAGGGGGATTCCACTCTCCTATCAAGCCCTTAAGAAAGGGGGGAGTGGGGGACGGCTTCATCCCCTCTGTGACCCTCCCACTATGCCAACCACATTGTACAATGTGTGGTGGATACTCATGCAAAAATTTTAATAGATACCCATCAATTGAGATACTAAGATTTCAATATAATGAAGAGTTGTAATTTAAAAGTACGATATCCATTATTTTAATTTATTATCATAAAAAGAGTGTTATTTGATGTATAACTTTGTTGTTATACTAGGATATCATAACTTCAAGGATTTGGAAAAATAGACATGAAGAAAAATTATCCCAAGAGCTAATATTATGATAATATATGGTAATTTGAGGTTTTATCAAAAAATGATAGAATTTGTGAGGTAAAGGGAAATTCATGGTTTTAATAAATGGAAATGAAAGAAATGTGGGATATTTTGATATTAGGTTCTTTATGAAAATAAGAAGAACATAGAAAAAAATTTATATCTTCAATGGGAAAAGGTCAAAATGCAACATGTTTTATTTGGGTTTTTTACATTACTCGCAATGTTTTAAACCCACAAGCATGGGTCAACATAACTCATGTAAATTGTGAAAATTTCCTAATTAAAACCATATTTTCAAAAATTCAAAGGGGGTCCCATTATTTTATTCAATATATATATAATAAAGGGAGTTGTTGTTTATAAAAGTCACAACAAAACCAAAATCAATCATAATGCACTTCAAAACTTAAAAAGAGTGCAAAGATTCAAGAAGAAAATACCATAGAACCTCCCATTCAAATTAAGGAACATAAGATCATGTAATATGAACAAGATAGTAATTTCAAAATTTAATGGAGGCCCCCTATATTTTCTCCAAAAAATCAGGGGATTTGTTGAGATTCAACAAGGCCTTACTCAAAGAATATGGATTCATAAAATAATTGAATAGCTATTAAATACAAAATGGAGACTAGGGTAGGACCCCTAACATGCCATCCCCCCTACCCCCTTTTAAAAGAAATGATATTCTCAATGTTGGAGTTGTCGAAACCACTGTAAAATCTATGTTGGTTCCTAAGTGGAATCTTTTCATTGGATCATAACTTCTTAGATGGTGCATAGATATAATTGATTCTCTCATGGAGCTCATACGATTTCTAGTTGGAGCCAAATGGGTCATTCTTCATAGAGTTCTAGAAGGATAGAATGAATAGAGTAATTCACTCCTTGTATCTTCCTCAAATAAGACACAAGGTAGAATCGATGAAGCTTAAAGTGGGTTGGAAGATCTAATTGATAAGTAGCTTGTCCTTTGCAATAGAGGATTTGATAGTGTCCGTAGAAATTTGGCACAGCCATCTAATGGACTTTATCTTTCAGGCAGGTTTTTTATAATATTAAAGGTGGAAAAACAATTGATCTCCTTTTGCAAAACGCTCAGATTGATAATGGCTACCCCATTTCTTCATGTGATTTCTAGCCATCACTAGATTGTCTTTAAGTGTTGAGAATAGAATCTATAATGTGAAAGATGTAATCTACTACTTGAAACTTGAATGTGCTTGGTATATATGAAACCAATAAAGGGGGATTATGGACATAGAAAAATTCATATGGTGTCATGTTGGTAACACCATAATAAGTGGTATTGTATCAACATTTTGGCAAGGGGTAGCCATTGTGCCTAATGGTCCTTCCTCTATGAAATAAAGCATCTCAAATAGGTTTATGAGTATTTTTTGATTCATTCGAGGGTGAGAAGTTGTACGCTAACTAGATCAGTGGGTTTTCTTTTATGAATCATTCTTTGAAAGCTTCAACAATTAAATTAGGTATGTGTAAGCACAGAGCAAGGAGAGATCCTTTATTCTCATGTTTCCTAGATGAAACATTAATAACTAAATTATTTTTTCCTTCCTTATATTTTATCTCATAATCATACCCAAGCATCTTCATAAGCCACTTGTGCGACTAAGATTATGATAATATTTATTCTATAAAATACTCCTATATTTCTAGAAAACACTTTAGATTGTGATGATTTGTCTTGATTTGGAAGTACCTCCCAATGAGATATGGAGGCCACATGTCAACAACATTAAAGATAACCATCATCTCTTATTAATAGGTGAACTTTCCCCATTTTTTTCACTCAACTATACACTAACGAATGTCAAGGTATGCCCTTCTTACACCAACATGACTCCAATGCCTCAATTTAAAGCATAATATTCGACAATATATGCCTTAGTTAAATTTTGAAAAATTAAGACTGGAATAGTAAACATGGTCACCTTTAAGGAAAAAAAGGCTTACTTGGATGACTTATTCCATTCAAAGGCATTCCTCTTGAGTAGGGTGATTGAGGGGGGTGCAATTTGTTCACAAATTTTTATATAAATTCTTGATAATAACCCATGAGTTCTAAGAAACCTTATAAACTTTTCAAAGTATTGGAGTTTGGCCATGTAATATCTCTAAATAGAGATACTAGAAAAACAACAATATTTTTAAAATGAAGACACAATAAAAGATGAAACTTTGTTTGCATATAAAAATTAGGAATTACAATTATTATAATTACTTGTTAAAAATTTAAACACAAATATGAAATTGTCCTTTGGATTTTATCTCCAAGTCTAACTCCAAGGTTGATCAATGATTGAAGCCAAGAAAATATGATGTGCTAAGGTCTCACAAACTGAAGCTCTTCCACTGAAACACACCCTTATCAATACGGGGAGCCCATATGTCTCTCTGAAACCACTTTGAAACTAGGGATACTCAAGGATTTCATACCTTAAGCCCATAGTTACAACAACATAGAATATAAAAATAACAATGTATATCTTACCCAACTATCAAACAAACCTTATCCTTTTATCAATTATGAAAGTCAAATTATCCATGCAAGACTCCACCTTCAAATTCCATGCATTTTGGTTAACTTATGGTGAAGCAGGATGAGATGGCCATCCACATGGCTAAGGGAGTATGCTTAAGTTCAATTGAAGTAGAAATGGGGAGAAGAAGCATGTACTTATGCTAGTGGGGATATTCTTTTGTCAAACAACTGAGAAATGGGACAGAAAAAAGACATGCATCTAGTTAACTAGACCACACAATCAATTATCTCCCCATGCATGCAGGCGTTGTGGTTAACTCCCAGAAAAGTGTCAAGTCATTCCTAAATTAGTGCATGTGTCCCAATGGTATTTAGTTCTCTCATTCATGCACTCCAAATAACTCCTAGTCACACTCAGTATTATCCATGTGCAGTAATCCTCTTACATGCACCCAAACCCAATGTGGCTTTACATCCTTTTCCTCTTGAGTAAGCCAAGAAAAGCACAACTAATTTGTTTCTATTTTTCTCAGTTTGATATGGGGACATTATAGCCCTCCCCACCTAAATAATTCTTGTCCTCAAGAATTTGTAGATCAATATGCTTATGAATATCCTCTCCTTCCCATGTTGTGTCCTTCAATGATATCTCACGTCAATGTAATTTGCCTTAGAATGATATGGTAGGATTTTAAATAAATGAATGGAACTTTGACTATCACAATGCAACACATATGTGCTTTTTTATATTACCATCTCTCTTAATAATTGTTTCATGTACAACATCTCTTTGCAAGCTTCCACAACAACTACGTATTCTACCTCTATTTGGAGAGGACAACTATTTTCTACAATCTAGACACCTAAGAAACTACTACATGTGCAAAAGTATATAAATACCTAGTGGTGGAATTTTTAGATCCAAGTTTCCGGCCATATTTACATCTATATAACCTTCAAGCATTATATCATTTTTATTACCAAAACATAAACAATAATGATAGTAAACTTGAGATATCTTAAAATCTAGTTTACCTCTTCCCAATGTTGTTTGTGTGGATTTCCAAGGAATTTGCTCACTACTCCCATTGCATGTGCAATTTTTGGTCCGTATATATCATGGCATACATCAAGCTTCCGAACTCTGAAGAAAAAGGGATTTTACTCATTTCCTCCTTCTTCTTGTCATCATAGTAGCACAAACCAACATTGAGTTTGAAGTAGGATTATAGGGGTGTACCAACTAGTTTGGCATCCTTCATGTCAAACATGTATAACACCTTCTTAATATATTTTTCTTGAAATAACCACAAAATTTTGTTCTTGCTATCACATATGATTTTCATGCCAAATATTTGTTGTGTTGGCCCCAAATACTTCATTGCAAATTGACTTCCCAAATCCTTCTTCAACCTATTGATCATGTCCTTATCACGTCCAATATTTAGCATGTAATCCATATATAACAATAGTATAATATATTTCATAGTCATACCTTCTATTGTATACATAATTATCAACCTCTAGTCTTTTAAAACCATGCTCCAACATAAATGAATCAAATTTTTTGTACCATTGGAAGGGTGTCTATTTTAGCCCATAGAGGCTCTTATTTAACTTGCAAACTAGATTCTCTTTATCTTTTACTTTAAACCCTTCTTGTTGCTCCATATAAATATCCTCCTTCGATTCTCCCTGAAGGAAGGTTGTCTTTACATGTAATTGTTCACATTAAAAAGCTAAAGTAGTAACAAAACCAAGAATAACTCTTATGGATGACATCTTAATAACATAAAAACTTTTTTTAGTAAAGTCAATACCTTCTTTTTGGGAAAATCCCTTCACCATCAACTTTTTTGTATATCATTACTTCTTTTCTTCACCCTCATGTTTTATAGAGTTTCTTCCTTTTGGAATATTTACTAATTCCCAAGTTTTTCTTTCCAATAGCGAGTTTCTTTCTTCCTCCATTGATTTCTTCCACTCTTTGCTAATATCCACTTTACATGCCTCCTAAAAACAAAGAGGTTCACCTTCATTAGTTAATATAATAGAATTTGGGGGTGGATGCTTCTGTGACGGCTTATGAGGCTAAGTATACCTATGAAACACCTATGGTGATGTGTTTTTTAGTTTGATCTCTTGTAATGTTTGTTGCAAGTTTTCTTCTTGTTGTTATTCACCATGTTCTTGAATTAGTTGTCCAATTTCTTACAATGGTGGGATATTTTCTTACTGTTATACAAACCTATCAACATTTTTATTGAGCTCCATATCACCTGTAGACCTTTTATATATCCCTAATTCATTAAATATAGCATCCCTCATTGGCCGAAAATTTTAACAAGTTGACCTAGGGTTCGACCATAGGGTACCAACAAAGGAGTTTGTTGTAATTTAGCGCAACACCGAAATTTTCAATCCTCCACAAGGGAGGAAAGTATCACCTAAGTCGTGTTGAGACTATTAAATGATTTTCAGATATTTAGATTGCAGCAAGATCCATTCTACCAATTAAGTTATTCATCAAACTAATATTCACTCAAGAGCGTTCAGAAGAACATTGATGTATAAATAGATGAAGACATAGCACAAAGTAACAAAGAACTTGTAAAGAATTTTTTTTAAAGGACTACATAACTCAATCACATTCATTCATGATACATATTTATAGATCCCCGCAACAACCTCCTTTATATTATACTTTAGAGAGCGAAATCATTACAATATAGATCTGCAAAAACTATGCAAGATATTTTCGAAACTCCTTCGGAACTATCTTAACATGAGAAGATTACAACATAGTACATAAAAAAGCTTCAGTTCTCATTTCAATAGAATGTCGACCTTACTCTTAATCCCCCTCAAGCTCGCTTGATTTGGTCCAACTTAATTGGCTTGCCGGAATCCAACTGCTTGGTCCACTTTCTGCTTGATTCCTTCAAACTCAACACTTTGATCCTTCTTTTGTGGCCTTTGTGAGTTCCAATGTAGTTGTTTTCTTTCTCCACATTCTGCTTTCTCCTTTTTTTTTCCATTTTCTGGCTTATCTAATCATTTTCTTTTCTATTTACACTTCTTATCTCTACAGCTATTTTTGTCAAAATTGACCAAAAATATGCTAAAAAACAAAGGACCCAAAAGGCCTCGACCATAATCTATTGAGTTTCCCTTGATTCAATCCTTCATTTTCTCATTTAGACCTTCTTGTGGTTGTGAAACTAATGTCAATGCACTTTGTCCTTGTACTGGTGTTCCTCCTTCAAACGAAGGACCCAAATCTGGAACTGTCTACAAAACTTGGGTTTTGAAACTATTGTAACACTCCATAGCATCCTTCCATACAATGAGTAGAGTATTAGCCTAGTCAAAAAATTGGTTCGTGTCCTCTGCAAATAGTTTCTTAGGGCATGGAGCAAGCAAGGTTTTCCACTTAGTATTTGCATCAAAATTGAGCATGTAGAGTTGCATGTATTTGGATTTGGTTGTATGTTGAATATCTCATAGAATGTTCTTAGCCTTGTTTGATTCCTCCTTGAATCTATGGATCTACTTACCGATCTATTTAGCATGATCGAAAATCTTTTGTTGTTATGCTAAATCAACTACAGTCAGAGCTTGATCCATCACCTACTTACTTTGCTCTCACAATTTGTAAAGAGGCATTTTGCATTTGGAAAGTAGTCTTTCCTATAGAAATTGGATAGAATTGCAACTGCTCAAGAAATTTAATCTAAAATCATGAGACACAATTCTACTCTACTGATCTGCGGAATGAAATTCACAATTTATAAAAACATGCATAAACATGCAATAAGAAAAACCACAAATACATAGTGATTTCTAGGGGAACCCAACTGGGAAAAACCCCTCAAGCTTGTTTGCATTAATCAATGAATTGATAAACTATTACAATTTCTAGCTCCAACTTTGAGCGCAACCTGAAAAAGAATAATTGTTCTCATGTTTAATGAACAACTTATGGCCAACGCTTAGCCAAATATTTGCTCACCAAGGTCCCTATTCCCTTGTGAAAATCCTGAGGAAATTATCCCCTATTCTTTGGGAATTTCCTCCAAAATGATTGTGAAATTCCCAAGGATTCATCCTTGATTGCATGCAACACTTGTACACTCAGCACTAGATGTTACACTGCCTTGGAATCTTCACCACATCTGAGAAATTCGAATTCCTTTCATGCATGAGCTATTTTTGGTTGATTGATAAGTTAAGTAGATAATCTTTGAGTTAGATTGTTGTCCCACTACACAGCTAACCTCCAACTAGTTCTATTAACTGTTAGAACTAGTTTAAATGAGTACAATTGGAAATAATTGAACTAGATTATTATAAATTAGCAATCACATATGCATAATTGAACTCCAAACCCTCTAACTCAAATTTATAGAGTTAATTGAGTGACAAGAGCCATGTCACCTCAATTAACTGCCTACAAGTTGTCTACTAATGTGGAAATTTTGAATTTTCTCAATTTGACCAAGGGTAAGCCAAATTGAGCCTTTCTTGCTACACTTCTCAACACTCACTCTTAGCAAGAAATGGATTAACAACCACCCCTATCATGCACCTATGGAATTCAAATTTCCCTCTTGAAAAATTCTTTGTCAATATGTCAACATCTTGTTCCTCTATCAGAATGTATTGTAGCAACATTATTTTCCTCTGCACATAGTCCCGTAAATGGTGGTACCAAATATCTATATGCTTGGATTGATCATGAAATATTGAATTCTAAGAGAGCTTAATGCAACTCTGATTATCACAATAGATCACAATTGGATCCATCTCCTGGCCAAAGAGTCCCACAAATATATTTCTCATTCAGATCACCTCACATTTTGCTTGACTTGTAGCCATGTATTCAGATTCTACCAAGAAATTGTTGTGGACCCAACACTAAAAACTACACTTGATGTACTCTTTCAATCGAATGGACTCCTTGCCCAATTTGCATCTGTGAAGCCATGCAAATTCACCCCCTCTGTCCGACTATACCATAATCCATACTGGGTAGAGCTTTTGAGGTACTGTAAAACATGCTTTGTTGCTTTCCAATACAATTTGGTCAACCTAACTATAGCTTGGCTCATCTGGTTGACTGCATAGTACATATTTGGTAGTGTGTTCACAAGATACACCAATGAACCCACTAGTTGTCGATAAATGGTAGCATCAACCTCTTCATCTAAAGTGGCATCCTCCTTCCTCCAGTTGGTTGCTAGAGGTGTCTCCATGGGCTAACAGAACTCCATGTCAAATGTGTGTAGTATCTCGGTGGCATACTTGCCTTGAGACACAAACAATTCCCCATCACCTTTCCATACTTCTAGCCCGAGGAAGTAGTGCATGAGACCCATGTCTTTCATCTCAAATTCCCTTGCAAGGTCCTCCCTTCAAGATTTGATCAGTTGCTCATCAGCTATCAATATTAAATCATCAACATATAAAACAATGATAAGAAATTTACCTTTTACCAAAATATGATAGATGTTTTCATCTGATGTTCTGCATCCAGCCCAAAAAATAGAAGAAAGAGATATATCAATGACTTCAAAAGTAGCCTCTTTGAGTGGACAACCTCATTTACATTACATAAATGAACAATTCTTGGATGATAGAAATGAAAAGACCTCCTTTCTATATATAGGAGTCTAAGGGGTCACAATAGAATCAAATTCAATGTAACAATAATAATGTAAGGGCACAACAATAACAATAGTGGGCTTCTATGGGGCATAATAATAACAATATGGGGACAACATGGGCACAATATTGACTATTGACAATATCTGTAAATACAATGTGAAACAACATGGGAATTTTATAAATTAAATTAGATGTTAGTAACTACTGACAATATCACAAGTTACATTGAAGTCTTTGACATTTTTTTAAAACAAATTGATGTATAAAAATTATGACTTATTATTCCTAACCATAACACCCCAAGGTATGATTGAACTAAAACACACATACTCTTCCAGAATTTAAGTAAGAAATTATTACAAATATTTAACATTATTTAGAATCCTTAAATATCTATGTAAATTTCCTTGCAAGGCCTCATCACTCTTGATCTAGGAAATATTAGAATCATGTAGTATCTAAATTTAATTAATAATGCCTTGAATATGACCATTCCTTCCATTCTCAACTCTTCATATCACTATTGGAACTAATGATTATATCTTAATTGAACCATTGCCATTGCTCCAAAATATGATGGTATTGAATCACTTAAAAGATTATTGAATATATTGAAATTTATTTACAATCACTTAAAGTTGGCCACAAATCTAAGAATGGAACATGAGACCTTATTAAAAGAAATGCCCAAATCCTACAACTTGTCACGTTTTATAAGTCTTGATGAGATAAGACTAAATATCTCTAAGATTCTACCTACAAGATCGTTGAATGAGAGACATGTAGAAAATCATGTAGATTCACAAGCTCATGCAATGTACTAAAGCACTGGACAAGAATCTACTTCTACTTTCAACTCGCAGAAGCCAATAGATCGATGAAAGCAATATGAACAAGAAGAACAATATGAACAATATGAAAGCCCCTGCTCAAAATGCAGCTATCTGAATTGCATATATCAGAAATATGAGTGAAGATACAAAGCTTCTTCTCACTAGAACAATTCCGCACAACTATGCATAACTCTCTCATCTCACAAGCTAGCTCTTGGCCAACACTTATCTAATTATGAAGCTCTCCAAGCCCCTAATCTCTTGTGTTGTTCCTAGGATGAATATCTTGTATTTAAATGGAATTCATTCTTCTAAAACTGCGCAATCCAAACATAGGATCAATCTCTAATGCATGCATGATATTTAAACCCCAGTAAATAATACCACTGATAGTACATTGTCCCTACACTCTAGTCTCAACTGGATCTTTCTCTGAACTGACATGCATGAGTTTCTCATGAAGGAATATTCAGTTAACTGGAGTAGCACTAGTGGATGTATTAGTGCACCAACTGACTGTTAGTCCTCTATTAGTTCCAAAAATAATTTAGAACTAATTTAACCAAATTAACTGAGTAAACTGAGTGATCTAATTTCCAACTCAATTGAAACTCATATTGGACCCATAAAACTTACGGAGAACATATAAATGACTACATAAATACTTTCAACTTGAAATTTCCAAGCTAATTAAGTTAATTAAACTTAATTAACTATTTACAAGTTGATATGAGATAATTAACTATTTACAAGTTGATATGAGAATATAATTCAATTTTAATTCACAGTTTAAATCAAGGACATATTAAATTGGAATTTCTTGTTGCCATTTCTCAACACTCCCTCTCAACAAGAAAGGGATTATCAGCTACCTCAATCCTGTCTTTGTGAAACTCGAATTCACATCTTGACAATGTCTTTGTCAAAATGCCATCATCTTTCTCCTCCATGGGAATGTACTCTAACAACATAATCCACCTCAATACATAATCTCTGAGATGATGATATCGGATATCAATATGCTTGGACCAATCATGAAAAACTGGATTTTCAAGGAGTTTGATACAACTCTAATTATCGCAGTAAATCACAGTTGGATCCATCTGCTAACCAAACAAACCAACCAGGATCTTCCTCATCCAAACGGCCTCACATGTTTCCTGACTCATAGCCATGTACTCTTCCTCTATCGAACTGAGTGTAACCGATCTTTGTTTCCTGTTCTACCAAGAAACTATCACTGATCCAATACTTAAAATCCCTCCTGATGTGATTTTCCTGTCAAATGGACTCTCTGCCTAATCTGCATCAGTGAAGCCTTGAAGCTTCATCTGTCCATTTGTACCATAATCCATACTGATAAGTGCCCCTGATGTATCTCAACACATGCTTTGTCACCTTCCAATATAGCTTGGCAGGCCTAACTATCACTTGACTAATTTGGTTAACTACATAGCACATATTCGGTCATGTGTTCATCAAGTATATGAGTGAACCCACAAGCCACCTGTAAATAGTAGCTTCCACTATTTCCCCAGAAGTAGCATCCTCCTTCCTCCAGTTACCTGCTAGAGGAGTCTCCATGGTTTGCTACTCTCCATGCGAAATCTCCTGAGTATCATGTTGGCATACTTTCCCTGAGACAAACAACCCCCCATCTCCCTGCCATACCTCCATGCCAAGGAAGTAATGCATGAGCCTCATGTCCTTCATATCAAACTCTCTTGCAAGGTCCTCCTTGCAAGATTTTATTAGCTGATCATCACCTGTCAGTATGAGATCATCAACATAAAGTACAATGATCAAGAATTTATCTTCCACCACTATGTGGTACAGATTTGCATCCACTTCACTCTTTGTCAAGCCCAACCTGGTGAAGTAGCTATCTATCCTAGCGTACCAAGCATGGGGTGCTTGCTTCAATCCATACAACTCTCTCTTGAGCGGACACATATGTGACTCAGGGTAAAAGGTCTCAAAACCTTCAGGTTGCTCTATGTACACCTCTTCCTCAATCATGTCATTAAGGAAGGTTGTCTTCACATCCATCTGATGTATCTTCCAACCCATTTGTGCTAATAGTGCCAATATAGATCTAATCGATGAGTACCTTGCAACAGGAGCAAAGGTCTCATCATAGTCAATCCCCTCTACCTGTGAAAAGCCACAAATCTAGCCTTATGCTTCTCCACACTACCATTTGTAGCTCAGTTAACCTTGTGAATCCAACGGGAGCTCACCACTGACTTGTCCTCCGGTCTCAGGACCACATCCCAAACACTATTACGAAGTATAGAGTCATGCTCCTCGACCATGGCATCAACCCAAACCAGTTGTTGCACTGGTTCCTTAAAGGAAGATGGCTTTGTCACAACACATTCACCCATAAGAGCCATGTATCCAGTGTACCTATCAGGTGACCTCCTCTGCCTATGTTGAGAATTGGGTGCTCCCACATTCTCTTGTGCATCATCCAACAATCTGTCAACCTCTCTAGTGCTCTTTCTTCCCTCTCTAGAAGATTTTTCCTAAGTGGGTGTCTCCACTCTTGGATCCTCTACATATGGCTGCTCCACATCAATCTGAGGCTCCTCAACCTTAGGAGCTAAAAGCTCCTCATCCGCATGTATCTCAACCTCCCTCTCAAGGGAAACTCACATGGTCTTCTCCTCATCGAACCTGACATCCCTGCGAACCACCGTAATCTTGTTGGTTGGCAAGTACACCCGATATATTTGAGGTGTATCTATGTGCCCCACAAATATCCCCAACTCTATTGTCGGCTCAATCTTTTTCCGTGTATATTTGGTCACATGGAAATATATCGATGATCCAAAATTCTTAAAGTGACCAACATCTAGCCTCTTACCAGAATAAGCCTCCTCTACTGTCTTCATCTCAAGTATCTAATGTGGGTTACGGTTTTGAATATAAAATGTTGTGTTACATGCCTCAGCCCACAAGTTTAGTGGTAGGCACTGATCATGAAACATCGCCCTCATTGCCCCTACTATGTTTCTATTCTTCCTCTCGGCCACCCCATTCTGTTGAGGGTTATGGGGTGCCGCCAACTCCCATTTAATCTCTCCCACTGCATAGAATTTCTTAATCTCATTTGATACATACTCACCACCATTATCACTTCATAGAGATTTAACCTTCTTCCCTGACTCTTTCTCCACCAATGCTTTAAACTCACAAAACTTTGTGAAGGTTTGATCCTTTTTCTACATGAAAAATATCCAGAATTTACGAGAATAGTCATCAACAAATATAACATAATACTTGTGTTTGGTTGTGGATGTTGTCAAGAATGGTCGACACACATCTAAATGGACTCGCTCTAGAATATCCTCTTCTCAATTGTCTCTGTCGTGAAAGGAAGACTTGGTGTATTTTCCCGAAGTACACCCCTTTCATGTATCAACTTTCTCAAGTGTACCTTTGGGAAGACGGTAGATCAGATCTACTACAATATCTTCAAATCCCCATGATGCAAGTGGCCCAATTGCTTGTGCCACAACTTGCTGACGTCTCGACTCTGCACCCTTTCTGATTTTTTTTTCTCAAATAAGCACATTCCTCTACCTCCATCTTATAGATATTCTTCACCTAAATACCTATCTTCTTTACTTGACCTGTGGCTATGTTTCAAAGGAATGCCTTTCCTTTCGAGAAGATCATATCATAGCCTCTATCCTCAAGCATGGCAATGGATACTAAGTTCTTCTTTAGCCCAGCCACATACATAACATTCTTCAAGGTGAGTGGAGCCACATGCTCCCTCAAAAAGTATTCATGCCCAATCCAATAACATTATACTTCCTGTCGTCACCCATTTCAATATGCATCTAGAGATATTTCTCCTCCAGGTCACTGAATAACTCTTTGTCACCATTCATCTAAAATGAAGCTCCACCGTCTAAGTACCAAACACTTCCCATCATTTATGACACCATGCATGCAATGAGGTAAAAGTCCAATTTCAATTGAGAGGCCAAAGCCTCAGCCGCCGCTCCTCCTAAGGACTTCTTCTTGGACTTCTTTAGTGGACAATTTGTAACAAAATGGCCCATCTCATGACAATAAAAGCACTTAAATTTCATCATGTCTTTCTTCTTACCTCCATGACAAGAATCCGATTTAGAATGGGAAGATTTCCCTTTCCCCTTATTTTCCTTAATCTTTAAGGCACAGTTCTCTTCATCATCAGTCTTTGATGAAGAGCCATCTCTGGTGTTCCTCTTGATATCCTCATGCATCAAATCCAACCACAGTCATTCCCAATCCAGCAACTTCTCTCAACCATTAACAGAGTCTTGATAACTATGCCAACTCTTTGGGATTCCTAGAAGATCAAGAATCACCACACCATCCTTGGCAACCATGATTCCAACACTTCCAAAGTTCATCATGACACTAAGTGAACTTGGTCAAGTATTTTGGAATTGTCTCACCTTTTTCCATTTTGATTTTGAAGTTTGTCCTTCAATGCCAATTTCCTTTGGTCACTATTTTTCTGATACAAGTTCGTCAATTCTTTCCACATATCATACGGAGTTTCCTTTCCTTGGAGACTCGAAACAATTTTGTCTCGAATTCCCTCAAGGCTTATTCCTCTCACCTTCGCCACACACTTTTTCCATTTGGCCAAATTTTGTGCATATGATGTTGTTGGATTAGGAATTTCTTGATCAACAATTTCCTTCAAGCCATTATGCTCTAGCACAACCTCCATTTTGTCCCTCCAAGCTATAAAATTCGAGCTACCTTCCAAGGCATACTCGAGTCGCAAACCGTAGAATGCTATCTGTCAATCATGAAATATGTATTGAAAATTAAAATTTCACATGTAACCCAAAACTCAAAACTTCAAAATCTCCTCTAGTATATTGTTCTCTACTCCAATACCATGTAGAAAATCCTATAGATTCACAATCTCATGCAATGTACTAAAGCATAGGATAAGAATCTACTTCTACTTTCATCCAGCGGAAGCCAATAGATCGATGAAAACAATATGAACAAGAAGAAGATAAATTGATGGCACATAACACGAGATGTATCTAGGGAAAGCCACTGTTAAAATCCTCGCTATCTATATTGCATATATCATAAATATGAGTGAAGATACAAAGCTTGTTCTCACTTGAACAATTATGCACAAGTATGCTCAACTCTCCCAGCTCACAAGCTAGCTCTTAGCCAACACTTAGCCAATTCTTCAGCTCTCCGAGCCCCTAATCTCTTGTGTTGTTCCTAGGATGAATAGTTTATATTTAAAGGGAATTCATGCTTATAAAACTCTACAATCCAAACAAAGAATCAATCTCTAATGCATGCATTATATTACACTCTAGTAAATAATACCATTGATAGTACATTGTCCCTGCACTCTAGTCTCGACTCGGTCTTTCTCTGAACTAACATGCATGAGTTTCTCATGAGGGAATCTTCAATTAACTGGAGTAGCACTAGTGGATGCATTAGTGCACCAACTTACTGTTAGTCATCTATTAGTTCCAAAAACAATTTAGAACTAATTTAACTGAACGTAACTCAGTAAATTGAGTGGTATAATTTCCAACTCAATTTAAATGTATGTTGGACCCCTAAAACTTAGGGAGAGCATATACATGACTACAGAAAGACTTCCAACTCGAAATTCCTAAGCTAATTAAGTTAATTAAACTTAATTAACTATTTACAAGTTGCTATAGGAATAGAATTCAATTTTAATTTAGAGTTTAATTCAAGGACAAATTAAACTGCCATTTCTTGTTATCATTTGTCAACAAGTCATAGATATTAAACCAATGTAGCGGAAAATGCTATTGAGAATGCTTTCCTCTTAGAAATTGTTGGCAAGGTCTAGATACTAGATAAGGAAACCCACCAAAATTGTGAGGAATGGTACATGTTAATGAACTATTAAAGAGCTCCATATTTGTAAGTTGGGAACATAAAGTGAGCTTGAGAGAACTAAAGCCATTGGAGGACATTCAAAAAGAGGATGATTGGTTATTATTGATTTTTTTAATTATTTTTCTATCAAACCATATAAAATTAGTCACATTTATGACTTCAACCAATAAGATAGCAAATAAATAATTTTTTGTGCAATTAAAAAAATATTTTTTTTAAGGTTTAATTTCATAATAAAAGCTTAAAATTCAGTGACAAATTTAAATTCAAAGTGAATTGAAAGTTGAAAATATTTATAGGAAAAGCTAAGATATGAATTGCGTCATATACTTCCTCAAATTTTTTAAAGTATTTTGCTTTGATTCCTTCTTGATTTGTATTTTGTTGTGGCATCAAAGGTCATTCTCTCGAGATTCCTTTATAAATAGGGAAGGGACATTGAAATTTTGATCTCACGCAATCAAAATAATGTAAGGGTCACACCTTGACTCGTTTAACATAACACCATGATCAACACAAGAAATTGTCTTTCTCTATCTACTTTCTCACATGTATTATAGAAACTAAGATTCATATAATCTTATTGGAAATGGTTGAGAAGTGCAGCAAGAAAGTCTCAATTTGACTTTGCCTTCGTCAATTTGAGAAAATTTTAATTTCCCCATCAGCAAACAACTTGGATGCAATTAACTTGTGTGACATGGTTCTTGTCATTCAGTTAGCTCAATAAATTCAAGTTAGAGGATTTGGAGTTTATTTAAGCATGTGTGATTGCTAAATTTTAGTAATCCAATTCAGTTATATCTAGTTGTGTTCAGTTAAACTAGTTCTAACAATTGGAGGAACTAGTGGAAGGCTAGTTGTGCAGTGGGACAACAATCTAACTCAGTGATTATCTAGTTAACTGATCAATCATCCTAAAATAACTAGTGCATACAGAGAATTCAAATTCCCAACTATGGTAGATATTCCAAGGCAGTGTAACAAGCAGTTGTAAACTATTTTTCTTTTATAGATGTTGCATGCAGGAAGATGATCAAACCTTGGGAATTGTGCAATCAATTGGAGGCAAATTCCTAAAAAATAAGGGTTAATTCTATAGGAATTGTGCAAGGAAATAGGGGCTCAAGAATAGCTAGAAATTGAATAAGTTTGGTTCAAAGCTTCTCATTGAGCATAGAGATAGGTTGTTCACCTGCATGTTCAAAATGAGCTAGAAATTGTAATACATCTATATTCATATGATTGATGCAAAGAGGCTTAAAGGGTTTTTCCTAGTTGGGTTCCCCTAGAAAAATATTGTGCATGTGTGTTATTTCTTATTACATGTCTGAGATTGTTGTTCTAAATAGTGAATTTAATTCCATAGACCAGTATAGTAGAATTGTGTCTCTTGATTTAGATTAAAATTTCTTGAGCAATTGCAATTCTATCACCAAATTTCTACATGGTATCATAATAGGATTCACATTAGAACATGAATTTCGAAGTTGTTCATTAGGACATTTGAATTTGCAGCTTCAGTGTAGCAAGATCCCTTCAAATTTGGAAATTTGACCTTCAATAGGCTGAGATTAGAGTATGCCTTGTAAGGTAGATCGAATTTCATTGCATGGAAGGATCACTTGGAGGTGGTGCTTGATGACAACAGATTGCTAGAATATTTCAAACCACACATTGCAAAACCAACATCAACGGATGTCGAGAACCTAGCGTAATGGAAGAAAGATGTAGCCAAGTAGAGGAGAATAACCTTAGAGGGAGTCTGAGACCATATTATCTCAAATCTCCATGGGAAATAAACTCCTTTGACAATGTGGCAGGCACTGATAGATCTATTCTAGAATAACAATGGCCATAGAAATATGTCCCTCAAAGACAAACTTCGAAATATTAAGATGTAGAAGAATGACACTATTTCGCAGTATCTTAGCAGATCTACCCAAGTTCATGATGACTTTGGAGGGGTTGGTGTGAATGTTGCATAAGATGAATTGGTGAGCATAACTCTTCTAAGCCTTCCCTAAAGCTGACATAGCTACCAAGACTCGGTGAATGGGAGGGAGAAATTACCGATTTGGGAACATTTGTGGTCCGATTTGGTATAAGAATAGATCAGGTGGAATACCAAAGATCGAACTTCATCCAAGGGTGAGGACAAAGAAAATTTTGCATTGGTTGGAAAAGGAAAGAAGGGAAAAGGGAAGAAATATCAAACCAAACCAAAATCCAGCAAAGGGGGCAAGAAGAAAGACTTGTCCAAAATAAAATCCTTCAATTGTGATGAATTTGAGCACTACGTTATAAAGTGTCCACAAAAATTCTGGAAAGAAGAACTCAAGAGGAGAAACAGGTGAGGCATTGGCTTCACAATTTGAGGTAGACTTCACCCTTATCATATGCATGGCCATCACTGTGATGGGGAGTGTGTGGTACTTGGACTCTGGTGCCTCGTTCCATATTGCATGGTGTAGAGAGCTTTTCAGTGACCTAGAGGATAAATATCTCCATGTGCATATTGAACTTGGGGATGACGAAAGGTATAGTGCTACCAGGATTGGTACGATAACCTATAAGAGGGAGTCGGTATCTCCTTTTCTCCTCAAAGATTTCATGTTTATTCTAGGCCTAAAGAATAATCTCATCTCTGTAGCAATTTTGGTAGAGTGTGGTTATGATATGATCTTCAGCAAAGGGAAAGCATTCCTGAGACACATAGCCACTGGACAGGTGAAGAAGATTGGGGTTTCGGTGAAGAACATGTACAAGTTGGATGTGGAAGATTGTGTTGCATTAAGCAGTAAGGTAGAGAAAGTGCAAAGTCGCGATGTCAGTGAACTTTGGCACAGGAGATTGGGCCATTTTCATCATGGAACCTTTAAAACTACGCAATAAATAACCACTAACCTCCTGAAAGGAGCACTTGAGTATTAGGATGTCTGCAAAGGTTGTACCTTGGGGAAGTATGTGAAATCCACATTCCATGAGTGAGACAACAAAGCACATGCAGTATTAGAAAGAATCCACTTTGATGTTTGTGGAACTTTCTCGACAACCTCCACTGCCAGACACAAATATTTTGTTATTTTTATTGATGATTTCTCAAGGAAGTGTTAGATCTTCTTCATGCAGAAGAAGGATGATACATTCTCAAAGTTTGTAGAATTCATGGCACCAGTTGAGAATGAGAATGGCAAGAAGGTGAAGGCTCTTAGGAGCGACAATGGAGGTAATCATGTTTCCAATGACTTCAAGGATTTATGTTTGAAAGAAGGCATTCAAAGAGAGGTGACAATACCCCACAACCTGTAGCAGAATGGGATAGCTGAGAGAAATAACTAGAGAATTGTTGGAGTTGTGAGAGTTATGCTACATGACCAAGGCCTACCACTGCATTTGTGGACATAGGTATGTAACAAAACAATCTACTAGTAGAACCAGAGTCCTCATCAGATTCTTGGTATGATTACACCGAAGGAGGCTTTCTCAGGGAGAAAGACAGATGTGTCTCACTTCAGTATTTTTGGAGCCTTTGTTTACTACCATGTCTCCAAATATTCAAGGAAGAAGCTTGAGATGACAACAAATATGGGATTTTTTGTGGGTTACATCAAAACTCCACACAATTACCGTGTATATTCACCTTCTCTCAGAATGATAGTTGTACGAAGGGATGTAAAGTTTGATGAGGAGAAAATGATGTGGTGCTCTCTTGAGAGGGAGCTTCATATCCCACTGGAATAGGAGATTTTAGCTCCAAATGAGGAGCCTCGGGAATTTGTGGAAGAAAAAAAATAGAGGAGCAAAGAGTGGAGACATCCACTTAAGAAGAACCATACAGAGAAAGGAGAAAAAAGAACCAAGGAAGATGATAGATTAGAGCATGATACGAGGGATAATGTGGGAGCTCCTTCAAATTTGTGCAGGAAAAGGAGGTCACCTAAGAGGTACATTGACTACATGGATCTAATGAATGACCTTATAGAGACTAGGCCAAGCTTCTTAGAGGAAGAAGTTGAGAAACATGTTTGGGTTGATGCAATGGTGGAAGAATAGGAATCCATCAAAAGAACAGTGTTTGTGAAGTGATCCCAAGACGGATAGATAAATCAATTGTGGGTTCTAGATGGATCTTCAAGGTTAAGCATGTAGAAAATGAAAGCATATAGAAGTACAAGGCCATATTTTTGGCCAAAGGATTTTATCAAGTTGAGGGAATTGACTACGAGGAAACTTTTGCTCCTGTAGTAAGGTATTCATCCATTGCATCAATTTTTGTACTGGTTGTGTAGATGGGGTGGAGGATCCACAAGATGGATGTAAAAACAACATTTATCAATGGTTTTATTGAGGAGGAGGTGTACATCGAGCAACCATAAGTTTTTGATACATTTGATCAGCATTCCCATGTGTGCAGACTTAAGTGAGCATTGTATGGTCTCAAATAGGCACCTCGTGCTTGGTACACTAGGATCAACAATTATCTCACTGGCTTGGGATTCACCAAAAGTGAAGCACATGTGAACCTCTATCATATTTTGGTGGAAGGTAAATTTCTTATCGTTGTTTTATATGTTGATTATTTAATATTAACAGGTGATGTGCAACTGATCAGCTCTTGCAAGGAGGACCTTGCAAGGGAATTTGAAATGAAGTACATGGGTCTCATGCACTACTTACTTGGTCTGGAAGTATGGCAAGGTGATGGGGAATTATTTATATATCAAGGAAAGTATGCCAAGGAGATATTGTAGAGATTTCACATGGAGAACTGTAAGCCCATGGAGACACCTTTAGCTTCCAACTAAAGGAAGGAAAATGGCACTTTAGGTGAAGAGGTGGATGCTACCATTTACCGACAGTTAGTAGGTTCACTGATGTAATATCTTGTGGACACACGACCAAATATGTGTTATGCATTCAACCCGCTAATCCAAGCTATGGTTAGGTCAACCAAATTATATTGGAAGGCATCTAAGCATGTTTTATCGTACCATGGAGGCACTACCCAGTATGGATTATGGTATAGACGGACAGAGGGAGTGAATTTATGTGGCTTCACAGACATAGATTAGGCAAGGATTCCATCAGACCAAAAGAGTACATCAAGTGGAATTTTTAGTGTTGGGTACATAGTGGTTTCCTAGTACAGCAAGAAGCAAATATCTATGGCACTCAGCTCGGCAGGAGCAGAATACATGGCTGCAAGTCAAGCAATATGTGAGGTGGTCTGGATGAGAAAGATACTTGTGGCATTGTTTAGTCAAATGATGGATCCAACTATGATCTATTTTGATAATCATATTTGTAATAGGCTTTCTAAGAATATGGTATTTCACGATCGATCCAAGCATATAGATATTCGGTATCATCATTTATTGGATTGTATGTAGAGGCGGATAATGTTACTACAATACATTCTGATAGAGGAACAAGATGCTGGAATTTTGACAAAGGCTTTGTCAAGAGGGAAGTTCGAGTTCCACAGGTGTGAGATAGGGGTGGTTTATAATCCCTTTCTTGTCGAGATGGAGTGTTGAGAAGTTCAACAAGAAAGTCTCAATTTGACTTTGCCTTGGTCAAATTGAGAAATTTTGAATTTCCACATCAGCAGACAACTTTCATGCAGTTAACTTGTGAGACATGGCTCTTGTCACTCAATTAGCTCAGTAAATTTTAGTTAGAGGGCTTGGATTTCAGTTAAGCATGTGTGATCACTAAATTTTAGTAATCCAGTTCAATTATATCCAGATGTGTTTAGTTAAACTAGTTCTAACAATTGGAGGAAATAGTGGAAGGTCAGTTGTGCAGTGGGACAACAATCTAACTCATTGATAGTCTAGTTAACTGATCAATTAGCCTAAAATAACTAGTGCATGCATAGAATTCAAGTTTCGAGTTGTGGTGGAGATTCCAAGGCATTGTAACAAGAAGTTGTAAACTAGTTTTAGAGTACAGATGTTTCATGCAGGAAAATGCTCAAAACTTCGGAAATGCACAATCAATTGAATGAAAAATCCTGAAAAGTAGGGGCTAATTCTCTAGGAATTACACAAGGAAATAGGGGCTCAAGAAGAGGTGAAAATTGACTAAGTATGGGTCGAGATTCTCATTGAGAAGAGAGAAAGGTTATTCACTTGCAAGTTGGGCTTAGACTGAGATAGCAATTGTAATACATCTTTATTCATTTGATTAATGCAAAGAGGCTTCAGGGAGTTTTCCCAGTTGAGTTCCCCTAGAAAAATATTGTGCATGTGTGTTAATTCCTATTACATGTCTAAGATTGTTGCTCTAAATTGTGAATTTAATTCTGCAAATCAATACAGTAGAATTATGTCTCTTGATTTAGATTAAAATTTCTTGAGCAGTTGCAATTTTATCACCAAATTTCTATAGAAACAAGTGTACTCAAGTTGTTATTGAAGCTCACAATTCATAGACTATAATTCCTTACATGATATTCAATATTTAATGAATGAATTTTAGCCATTTAATAGTGTAGAAGTAGAAGTAAAAAGGTGAACTTGTAGGATGCCATTTCTAAGGTTCTTTATCATTTTTTTGATAAATGTTGGTTTGAAGCTTCTCATTCAAACTAATCCAGTTATAGTCTCATTTTAATAACGAAGGCTCACCATACTTTGAACGTTAAAGTCTTGTTTGTATTTGGATGCTATAGAAAGAAAAATAAAGTTTAATCTAAAAAATAAAGGTTTTTATATAGCCAATCAGAGATAGATCAAAAGCATCAGTGAATTGTTGATGTTGAAACAAAATTTCATTCTTTCTTTGGCATTACACCCTAAATCAAGTAATGTCTCTAACTCAAAGCCCATGTCAGAAAACTTAAAATAATTCTAGAATTAGAAAAATTCGTTAGAATCATAGACGTTTTGTATGGAAGAAGGATTATTCTTGCCCCATACTTGAGAGTGTGCTAGAAAACGAGCTCCAAGAGATTAAAAAAAAATGCTTTGGCAAAGGATTGCACCATCCATCAATATCATTGGGAAGTTCATTGTTGAGAAGGAAAAAATTGGTAGTGGTGACAGCAATAGAGTTGGAAAGGCACTATTGTGGGTTATTGTTGCATCGAATTTCATAGAGTTGTGGTGTTCGTGTTGTATCCTTGACTATCTAGATTGTCGTAATTGCAAGACGACCTAAAACAAAATAATGGACAAACCAAAACTTTGTCAGAAGTTAAAATAAAACAATCATAATCAATACTTGACATATATTAGTATGAAATGGAGCCACACTGACTCATCATATTAGTAGTGTTTCTACTGTGATAGAATGTAGCATGAGTATTCTTCCCTCTGGAACCATGCATGACCGAAAGAAGTGAAAGGAGACCCAACACAACAAGCCCTAAAAACATCATTCCTACACACACGACACATGGTTAATTACCATTACATGTAAATCCCATACATTATAGTCAAGGCAAGAGGGGTTCAAATCTTACAAGAGAGAGTAGTGGAGACTAGAACAAAGCTAACCATGATTAACAATGAAGAATAGTATACCTCTCCATGCCTCCATTTTTTTAGTCACAATCAAAAGTGTTAAATCAATAAGTATTAGCTTCAAATCATAACTTTCAAATATATAGTAAAAGGTATCAAAGATTACAAGAAGAACCTACCTTTAAAATAATTCTTGCAATGAATTCTATATTTACAATACCATAGGAATTTTTATGGGTGTCAAAAGTATTATAACTACATATATCATTCTTCTCCTTCCCTTTTTCCCATTTAATCCAAAATTCTCTATTGTACATATTCGCCATTATTTAAATTTATTCCATAGATTACTTATGTAGTCATCATGTTCTAATTCTTGTATGGATGCCCAAAAAATTGACCTACCATTTTTTGAGGTTTTGGAATCACTAAGCCCGAAGTAAGAAGTATTAGCATTATATTTGCAAATAGTTGTTGACAAGCTCATGTAGTGGGTTCACTATGGCATTTGATTTTAAAATCATAATTGTCATAACCTTGTTTGCGTATGCTAAAGAGATATGGGATGTGAATGATCGAGGTGAGATAACATAGAGAAGATGAGTAAAAGTCTATAAGCTACATGTTGGAGATGCACGACCCAATGCACCAGCTAGAACACTTCATGTTGGGGACACATAATCCAATTCACCAACTAGTAACCACATACCTTGTACACCCATCTTAGAGCCTCACATTCCTCCATCTACATCAACTTGGTTCCACAATCCAAGATGCAAAAAGAAAATGTCACCATAGCCATAGTGTGAGAAGCAATTTGATTAAATGGAATTTGATGAAAATGTCAAATAAATTAGAGATGAAAAATAAAAATTAAATAAAACTAAAACAAACAACA
>APFE031536945.1:11180-45593 GCA_000404065.3 Pinus taeda | reverse complement strand
GTTTAGAGAAAAAAATGTTAGAAATATAGCAAGAAAATGTTAAATTTTGACTTGTGACTTCATTAAATTGAGTAATTCAATTTTTCACATCAATGGGATGACTTGGATTTTAGTTAGCTAGAATGGCATGGTCTTGTCTCCTAGTTAGATGAGTAAATCCAAGTTTGTACGCTAAGAGTAGAGTTGTGCATGTAAAGATTGCTAAGATTTAGCAATCTATTTGAGTTATTGTTAGTTGAACTCAATTAACTGAGCTTTAGTCACTAGTTGAGTCAGTTGAAGGTCAGCGGATTAGTTAAGACTATTGTTAACTCTTTGTTCTCTCAATTAACTAGTCAATTAACTAAAAATAGACATTGTCTTGTATGGAATTTAAGTTGCCTAGTTGAAGTGGAGGAAAAGGCATGTTTGTATATATAATTGTATATTGTTGAGTGTACAGTGCTTGTGCACTGAGCAAGTGATCAAATCCTCAAGCTATCGTAAGGAAATAGGGAATTATCCTATTTTTAGGGGCTAATTCTTCCAGGAGTGCGCAAGGAAATATGAGGTTGGCTTAAGCTTGAATTGGCTAAGTGTTGGCCAGAGCAAATTAGGAAGTAGGAGAATAGGATTGCAGTGCAAGGTGTACTTCAGAGTTGAAGCAAGACAATATAATTGTTTCTCTTTATTATTTGAATTAATGAAAAACAACGAAGGGGTTTTTCCCAGTTGGGTTTGTAGAATTATCCTGTAGATTCATAAGCTCATGTAATCTACTAAAATAAGAGACAAGAATCTACTTCTACTCTTTACAGTGAAAGCACATAAAGGTCGAGCAAAACAAAATTGACAAGAGGAAGAACATCAATGGCACATAACACAATAAGTTTTCCCAGGTAAAGCCACAGCTCAAAACCCCACTATTTGTATTGCATTAATTAGAAATCCAAGATGATAATATAATGCTTGTTCTCACAAGAAAATCCCATCACTCAGTAAAATCAATCTCCAACTCACATACAAACTCCTGGCCAACACTTAGCCATCTATCCATCTCTCCAAGTCGCTATTTCCTTGTGCAATTCCTACGGTTGATCATCCCATATTAATGGGAAACGAGTGCATCCAAAACTGTTGAATCCCTTCAAGGTTCAATGCCTAATTGCATGCACCATTTGTACAACTAAGAAAATTATACAACTGATAGTACATTGTCCCTGCACTCTAGTCTCAACTAGGTCTTTCTCTGAATAGACATGCATGAGTTTCTTATGAGGGAATCTTCAATTAACTGGAGTAGCACTAGTTAATGCATTAGTGCACCAACTGACTGTTAAATCATTATTAGTTCCTCAAACAGTTTGGAACTAATTTAACTGGACTTAATAAACTGAGTTAACTAATTACAACTCATGCTTAACTCATCTTAGACCCCTATAATATAGGGAGAACATATACATGACTTCAGAATGACTTCCAACTCGAAATTCCAAAGCTAATTAAGTTTATTAAACCTAATTAACTATTTAAAAGTTGTTATGAGAATAGAATTCGATTTTAATTCTCAGTTTAATTCAAGGAAAAATTAAAATGGAATTTATGATTCTATTTTTATCACTTCTTGTTGTTATTTTCAACACTCCCTCTCAACAAGAAAGGAATTCAACTCGATCCCGATCCTGAACCTTTGGAATGTTCTGCATGCAACACTTCTCTCTAGTGTTGTTGCTCCAACAACTCCAGAAACAAAAACAAAAAAATAATCCAACCTGAATAAGAATGATGCCTCTATCATCAAAGTCTCTAACTGATATTGCCTCTATCAACTTAAAACTGTGTGCTTCTTTTGACTCTACCTTTCTGCATTTTTTTCAACCCTTCTCTACACTCTTAAGTATCTTACTACTTTAACCTTTGTCACTTTGATCTCTGACAGCATCAATCCCACTAATTCCTCCCGCTACTATGTACTTTGGGCTCCAGTAGCAAAGTACAATCCATGATATAAAACTTGTCAATGGAACCTTCCCAATTTCAGCCCTCTTGGGACTATCACTTCACATCACCCCACCTCACACCTGGAGGTATGGCTGCATGTGACCCCTCTACCCACTTGTGCACCAATTTGTTTCACCTATCCTGTGGTGATGTGCCTAAGGAAAACCTTTCCCTTACTAAAAACCACATCATAGCCATAGTCTTCCAATACCACGACTGAAACAAGATTCTTCTTTTTTCTTGGAACATACATCACATCTATGATCCTGAGAGGGGATCCAGACTCCCTCTGAAAGGTAATCATAAAATCACTAATGAGATATCTATTCCTCGCCATATGGAATGAGGCAATGTTATCAAGATACCACACGCCTCCCATGGTAGCGTCAGCCATGCATGCAATGAGAGTGAAATCAAGTTTGAATTGTGAAGCTAAAGCTTCACCTGCTGCCACTATTATCGGCTCCTTCTTGCCTACTTTCTTCTGTGGGAAATTCTTGGCATAGTGCCCGTGCTCATGACAACGAAAACACTTGACTTTCATCAAGTCCATCTTCTTTCTGCCCTCCTCGCCTTGGGACTTCTTTCCCTTGGCCTTCTTTTCCTTACTCGCTAAGGCAAAATCCTCTTCCACTTCCTTGGAAGCGGTGCTATCTCTAGTGTTCCTCCTGATCTCCTCCTACATCAAATCCAACCACAATCGTTCCCAATCTAGCAGCTTCTCCCGACCATTGACAAAGTCCTGATAACTATGCCAACTCTTTGGGAGTCCAAGAAGAGCAAGAGTCACCATATCATCCACACCAACCGTGATTCCAACACTTCCAAGTTCATCACGACATTGAGTGAACTTTGTCAAGTAATTTGGAATTGAATCGCCCCCTCCATCTTGATTTTTCGAAGTTTATCTTTTAGTGCCAACTTCCTTTGGTCACTGCTATTCTGGAAAAGGCCCTTTAATGTTTTTCACTTAGCATGTGGAGTTTCCTACCCATGGAGACTCGAGAAAATGTGGTCTCTAACTCCCTTAAGGATTATCCGCCTCACCCTTGCCACACACATCTTCCATTCGACCAGATTCTGAGCATTTGATGTTGGTGGCTTAAGAATGTCTTGATCAATGAATTACTTCAAGCCATTGTCTTCCAACACGGCCTCCATCCTATCCGTCCAGGCTATATAATTCGAGTTTCCATCCAAGGCATACTTGAGCCACAAACCGTAGAACGCCCGCCATCTGTCGATCCTGAAGTATGAAATGCAAATTCAAATTTCACCTGTAACCCAAAACTCAAAAATTCGAAATCTCCTCTAGTATGTTTTTCTCAACTTTGATACCATGTAGAATTATCCTGTAGATTCACAAGCTCTTGTAATCTACTAAAGCAAGAGACAAGAATCTACTTCTACTCTTTAGAGCGGAAACACATAAAGATCGAGCAAAATAAAATCAACAAGAGGAAGAACATCAATGGCACATAACACAATAAGTTTTCCTAGGGAAAGCCACAGCTCAAAACCCCACTATCTGTATTGCATTAATCAAAAATCCAAGGTGATAATACAATTCTTGTTCTCACAAGAACAATCCCAGCACTCAGTAAAATCAATCCCCAACTCATAAGCAAACTCTTGGCCAACACTTAGCCAATTCTCCAGCTATCCAAGTCCCTATTTCCTTGTGCAATTCCTATGGTTGATCAACCCATATTAATGGGAAACCAATGCATCCAAAACTATGCAATCCCTTCAAGGTTCAGTTACTAATTGCATGCACCATTTGTACAACTAAGAAAATTATACAACTTATAGTAAATTGTCCCTGCACTCTAGTCTCAATTGGGTCTTTCTCATACTCTACATGCATGAGTTTCTGATGAGGGAGTCTTCAGTTAACTGGAGTAGCATTAGATAATTCATTAGTGCACCAACTGACTCTTAACTCTTTATTAGTTCCTCAAACAGTTTGGAACTAATTTAACTGGATTTAACTCAGTAAAATGAGTTAACTAATTACAACTCATACTTAACTCATCTTTGACCCCTATAATATAGGGAGAACATATACATGACTTCAGAAAGACTTCCAACTCGGAATTCCTAAGCTAATTAAGTTTATTAAACTCAATTAACAACTTACAAGTTGTTATGAGAATAGAATTTGATTTTAATTCTCAGTTTAATTCAAGGACAAATTAAACTTGAATTTTTGGATTCTTTTTTTTTCATTTCCTGTTGCTATCTTCAACAGGGTTCCCCTATAAAATCTTTGTGTTCCTTGTGGTTTTGATGGTTGCATGCCATTGCATGTGTTTTTAAATTGTGATTTCCATTCACAATATTCTAGAGGAAATTTGTAATCTCTTGTTTTATGTTTGAATTCGTCAATAGTAGAAAATTTCTATTAATTTCTACATGGTATCAGAGCATAAATCACACTAGAAATCGGTCTATAGATCTCCTTCAAAGATTTCGATTTGCAGATTCATTGAAGCAGTTTCTTCCATGCGGGAAAATGCCTTTCAACAGATTGAGATTGGAGTATGCCCTGGAGGGAACCTCGAATTTCATAGCTTGGAAGGACAGTATGGAAGTTGTACTTGCTGATAATGGAGTGTTGGAGTACACCAAAGCTAACATTCCAAAACTAGCAGTATTGAATGCACACATTAGGGGAATTTTGAGGTCTAAAATGGGTCTCTTAAGAAAAATGTACAACCAAAATAAAATTTATAAGAACCAATAGGATTCAAGATGATGATGCCAACCATGGGGGATGATTCACCACTTTTGGAGTAAAAAACTAAAAATATTTAAAAATAATAAAACTACTTTTTCAACTTATCTCCCTAAGGTTTTACTCGAATTTTGAGCGGGAGTACTCATTGGATGGACAATTTAATTCCTCATCCAAGGAGTACCCATGTTGCATACTTTCGATAGACCCTGCTACATGAAAAATGAGAAATACATGAAAAAACGTGATTGCAATGAGGTTTTTCATGTATTTCTCATTTTTCGCGTAGTAGGGTTCATTGAAAGTATGCAACATGGGTACTCCTTGGATGAAGAATCAAATTTTGCATCCAACGAGCATTTCCACTCAAAATTTGAGTAAACCCATAGGAGATAAGTTGAAAATACAAGTTGAAAAAATAGTTTTCTCTTTTTTTCCTCTAAAATTTGATGATGTAACCTAATTTTATTTTGTTATTTCTACTATTGTTTTATAATTTCCTTAGGAGGCCCATTTTAGACCTAAAAATTTCCCTAATGTCAGTTAACCCAATGGAAGAAGGATACGCTAAAGCTAGGAGTATCATCCTAGAGGGCGTGAGAGACCACATACTCTCAAATTTACATGGCAAGGAGACTCCATTTGCTATGTGGAAGAACCTCACTGAGTTATTCGAAAATGGGAGTGATGCCAGGAAATTGGCATTCAGGGACAAGCTCAAAAACATCTACATGCCGAAAAATGAAATCATTCCACATTACCTCTCCAAATTCATTCAATGTCAAGATTAGCTTGGAGGAGTTGGAGAAAATATACCACCAGCGGAGCTAATGAACCTAGCTCTCCTAGGCCTTCCAAAATCCTGGCACAACTACCAGGACTCTGTAAATGGGACAAATTTCCAAATTGGGAGAGACTTTGGTCTGATTCAGTGCAGGAAGAAATTCGAAGGAACATCAGAGATGGAGTAACATCCAAAGCTAAGGAGGAAGAATACTTTTCTCTAGTTGGAAAAGGAAAGAAGGCCCAAGATGAGCTAGAATCCAACCAGAACAATGGCAAGAAGAAGCACCTAAGAAAAATAAAATGTTTTCACTTCCATGAATATGGACACTATGCAACCAAGTGTCCGCATAGGAAATCCAGCAAGGAGCTTGTAGCAGGATCAAGAGGAGATGCACTGTCATTTCAATTCGAGTTATATTTCACCCTCTTTGCTTGCATGGAAAGCATAATAAGAGGGAGTGATTGGTACCTATATTTTGGTGCCTTATACCATATGACAGGAAACAAAGAATTATTCAGTAGCCCATAGGAGAAGAATCTCCAGATAAAAATAGAACTGAGAGATGGTGGGAGGCACAGTACTCAAGGAATTAGTATTGTCACCTTTAATATGGATTCAGGCTTCCATCTTCATCTGAAAAATGTTATGTATGTGTCAAGGTTGAAGAATATTTTCTTTATGTAGTTGTATTGGAGGATAGAGGCTATGATGTTGTATTCAATAAGGGTAAATCCTTTCTGAATCATGTGGCTACCAGGAAAGTGAAACATATTGGAGTTAGAGTGAAAATTGTCTACAAGCTAGAGGTATGATTCGCCATGCATGCAACTATACCTCCAAGAGTGAGGTGAGGCGATGTAGAGCCTTAGTACCAAAGTTGCAAAAATTGGGTAGGATCCATAGGAGAGCAGTAGCAGTTGTAGTATACTTTCCTCAAGGATAATTACCTTGCTATAGGGGCCCACAACATTCAATAGCAGAAGGATCAGTGTCAATTAGTGTAGTCATATGTTGAGAAGCACAAAGCAGTGTTGATAGAAATATAGGAGGCACAATGCAAAATCAACAACAGTGCAGTTTTCCCAATAGAGAGTTGCAGACACACAGGTGACTCAGTATTTTGGATGTTTCTCAGTTGTAGTTGTTGCAGTAGCAACAACAACAATGAGAGGTAGTGCTACAATACATTCCATAAGAGCTGGATTAGGGTTGTGCAGAGTCCGTTTATTGCTATGAGGGAGTGTTATAATGGTAGGAAGAAAAGGCTCAATTTTGACATATGCCTTAGTCAAATTGCGTAATTCGATTTTCCACATTAGCGGGATGACTTGAATTTTAGTTAGCTAAAGTGACATGGTCTTGTCTCCTAGTTAGATGAGTAAATTCAAGCTTGTAGGCTAAGAGCAGAGTTGTGCATGTAAATATTTCTAAGATTTAGCAATCCAATTGAGTTATTGTTAGTTGAACTCGATTAACTGAGCTCTTCTCACTAGTTGAGTCAATTGAGTAGCTGAAACTGTTGTTAACTCATTGATATCTCAGTTAACTAGTCAATCAGCTAAAAATAGACACAATCATGCATGTAATTTGAATTGCCTAGTTGAAGTGGAGGAAAATGCATGTTTGTATATATAATTCTACATTGTTGAGTGTACAGTTCTTTTGCACTGAGCAGATGATCAATTCCTCAAGCTATTGCGCAAGGAAATGGGGAATTATCCTATTTTTTAGGGGCTAATTACTCCAATATTGCACAATGAAATAGGGGGTTGGTTGAGGCTTGAATTTCCTAAGTGTTGGCCAGAGAAATTCAGGAAGTGGGAGAACAATATTACAGTGTAGGGTGTGCTTCAGAGTTGAAGAAAGACATTGTAATTGTTTCTCTTTCTCATCTAAATTAATGTAAAGCAATGAAGGGGCTTTTCCCAGTTGGGTTCCCCTGTAAAATCATTGTGTTCTTTGTGGTTTTTATGGTTTCATGTCATTTCCTATGTTTCTAAATTGTGATTTCCATTCCACAGTATTGTACAGGAAATTTGTAATCTCTTGTTTTCAGTTCGAATTCATCACTAGTTGCAATTTTCTATTAATTTCTACACAAAATTACACTCTGCAAATGCCAAAGGAATTCAATCAAAGAAAACAACTTAAAAAGTTATATGTTGTGGTTGAGTGTGAAAATACTTAGCTACCCTTTTCTGCCTTTCTTTTTCTCTACTTTCTGCCAAACTCCTTGATTGGGAGAGGTAGTTACAATTTCCAATTGGTTCTCTTCCACCTGCAAGGAGGCATCTTTATCTGATTCTAAACTCTCGAATGTATGGGATCTCTTAAAACCTCCTATCTCTTTTCTGGCAGAAGCTTTTTCAATTTATTGCACTGGATCTATAGTTGTTGTTATTGCAATAACTTTTAATTATGTGAGAGGTGTTGTTCTAGGATCTGCCATCCCTTTGGCTTTTTAGGTTGTTTATTTTTTCTCTTTGCATCCTTCTTGGCAAGTGGGCACATATTATGTAAATGTCTTATTTGAAGATAAATATGACATCTAAATGTCGTATTTTCAAAATGTAAAGGTCAGGTCCACTAAAAATTATTGTGTATTAAGTGAATTTGATCAGGTAGACCTTTAGTAAGGTCTTCCTCTACACAATGATATGTTGGAAAAAGTAAAAATCCCTTTTGTAGGCCTCTCCAGATCCATCTTTATGAACTTCCCTGATGAGTTTCCAATTCCTTCCAATGCCTGGTGATGTCAAAAAGGAAAAGGGAGGTTATGTAATCTAGCCCAAAACGATATTTTGGAAACCACCAATGTATTGAGATCAAAGAATGAAAAACATAGGATCATAAATAGGCATGCATTACCCCAAAACCATGGGCCCTCTTTTAAGACGAACTCAATATCCTACAATGTAGAAAATTGTACAAAAACCTCTACAACATAAATGAATCTCATAGTTTGAAGTCCAATTGGTGCAAACCCATTCATGTAGATCGATTGATTTTGGCCAGGAATGTTGAATCTAAAAATAAAGGTGTGTGATTAAAGGTTGGAGAAAAAATCAATAACATCTGGAAGGTTTATTGTCATAGCTGAGACCTGATCCATCTACTCCACAATGAAAGGTCTCGGGATATTATGTGTTTGTGCAAATTTGTTTTCAGATTCAATCTTCATTTTCACATCTTTGAATTAAGTTGGTCCCTTAGAGTTACTAGGTCTTGGGGAGCCTCCTCTTAATCACATATTAATGAAGATGGAAAAGTTTTGTTTGATACCATATTCCTGCAATTGAAAGACATACTATAGGGATTTTCTAGCATATATTAGACTTTGCAACTCCATCGGGATTCCCAACAGATTCTGAACCTTTTGCTTCAAATCAATCACCAGGTACAAAGCTTGAACCCCTACGAGCACTGATTTTCCATTTGGGATTTTCATGAATACTTGAAAAAGAATCGTCTTTACTAGATTTGGCTTACATCCATTGAAAACACTTAGATCTATCGATGGGTAGCTCGTCATTGTTTCCTCTAGCCCCAGATCGAGGCCCCTATCAATCACTGTGAGATTGTAGGGCTCCTTTGAGTTGTAACACTGGCTAAATAATTCTTGCATCTCAAGATTCCCCTCTGTCGTCCCTCACCATACAAAGATGGGTTCATTTTGCCACGAATATGTCTACTAGGCGGATCCAAAAGGAGATAGGGACCCTAACTTCTACATGTGTGATGATCTAATGTGATCAAAGCTTAGAAGCTTGGATCCAACATGTAAGCCTTTATGAAGATTTTAGGTCAGACTAGTTTACAACTCTCCACTCATAAACCATAGCACCCTAGATCAAAACGCCATTAGGCTTGCAATGACAGAGCAACATATCTAGATGCCCACAATGTTGTTTGCATAGCTCTCCATGGATCATGTCCTTGACATCGATCAGAATGGCCACAACATGCTTCGAAACCCCAGCAATGCAGACGATGTCATTGCTCTCTCAAATTGATAAAATTTTGATTAAATGCTTGTGTTAAAATATGGTTGATTTCTGGAAGAAGAAGAAAAAAAAAATTTAAATTCCGTGTATATATATATATATCTTATATATATATATATATTATATATATATATATATATATATATATATATATATATATATAAATAATATAAAAAAATAAAATTTAAATTTAAAAAAATAAAATAAATAGATAATATTTTTAAAATTAAAAATTAAGAAATTAAATAAATAATAAATAATAAAATAAAATAAATTGTAGATATACTCCCCTCTCTAATAACCTTAATAAATATAATTTTTAAATTCATCAATTGGGTGTAGCTTTGCTGGTTGGTGGAAATTTATCCTCTTCAATTCTTGCATGTGACATGTTAACTTCATAATGAGTATATTGTTGTATATCTTTGAACCTTGTTATGTGAGAGTTCTTGAGGACTTCAATATATAATAATCTATATATTATATTATTTATAGTATTATATAGAGAGAGAGAGAGAGAGAAGGAGAGAGAGATCACAACTTCAAATCCAGAGGGGGGTAGAGTATGTATGCCTCTGTAGACTTTAGTAATCAAATCACTGCAAAGAGTTGGGTCCCTTGTCCCACAAATAAAGGGTCGCATACACCAATTTTGAGTCTAGCTTGGTCATGATCTTAAAATTGGATTATTGTTGTTGTTGTTGTTGTTGTTGTTGTTGTCATCGTCGTCGTCGTCGTTGTTGTTGTTGTTATTCTTATTATTATTATTATATTCCTCATATGGAATACATAGATATGTTTTAAAAAAATGAAATACAAATTAACATTAAAATTTAAATTTAAATTGACACAAGAATAAACATATACACTAAAATCAAAACATTGATTTCAATGTACATGCATTGATCTCAATGTATAAATTTTTATCATTTATTGATCAACATGCTAAAATCAACGTGTTAGAAATAGAATAGAATTAGAATTAGCACTAAAAATAACTATTGAAAAAGAAAATGAAATTGAAATCGACATATACACTAAAGTAAACGTGTTAGAAATTAACATGTACATTGAAATCAACAATTACATGTATATTGAATAAAAATAGAAATTGACATTTACGTTGAAATCAATGCATTAGAAATTGAATAGAAATAGAAATAGAAATTGACATTTACGTTGAAATCAATGCATTAGAAATTGAATAGAAATAGAAATTAACATGTGCACTGAAATGAAATGAGTGTATATGCATTATTTCAATGTATGTTTTTCATCATTCAACATTGTTACTTTATTTTTATTCGACATATTTCTTATGTAATTCTTAAAATATACTTCTAAACAATGCTCTCTATGTTTTTAACAATCAGAGGAAATTGAGTAAATTTAAAATGATCAAATTTGTCTCAAACATATAGATACACATAATTTTGATTGTCTTGTGTAACTATACTAAAAACCGAAGAAGATAGATTAGTGTTGATCATTCTCGATAATGCTATCAAACAATTGAGAAAAATTGATCATTTACAAATTTATCAAATGATTAGATTAATTTTATGCATTTGCATGTGATAATGTTGATCATTTACAAATTGTGTCAATATAATAAAAATTGAAGAAGATAGATTCATATTGGTCCTTCTCAATAATACTCTCTATACTTTCAATCAACTTAGGAAAGTGAGTAAATTTTAGACGACAAGATTAATCTAAGATATATACATAGTGTTGATTATCTACAAATTTTATGTAATTGTCCACAACTAAAATCAACCTAGATCCATCTTTACCTCATATCTATCAAGCACTAAGAGCTCTTGAAATGCATCTTTTTGCATTGTAAATGAAGATTTGACCCCTCTTGAAGCTTGATAAACCTCATATCAAGATGAATCTAAATTAGTTTTTAATTTTGATTATATTTGTGTTTCTTCATTGATTTCAAGAGTCCTTTCATTCCATCCTCTTTATTTATAAAAAAATATTGTAATTAAATATCAAAAGAATTCAATTTCAATTTTTTTTAATATTGAATTTCAATGTAAAAGTAAATTAATTAAAATTTTAAATATATATATATAGATATATTTTAAATTTTTTAATTAATTAATAAATATATTTAAATTTAATTTTTAAATTAATTTCACTTTAATTTAATGAGACACATATATATGAGTTAGCTGACTACTCTGGGATTTTGCGGATCATCTAATATCCAAAAATGCTTCATAATACAACAATCACAATCTATTCAAACCTTGAATAATAACATATTTATATAAAGTATATTTGTTTGAGTATTTTTTAATTAAAATATATCAAAAATTATTATTAATGATGATGATGATGGTTAATGTTCACTGAGACCAAACATTGGTCTATTAGACCTAAAGAAGCAAATTATTTATTTTGATTTAGGATTTTATTCCTATGCTCAAAAAGCTTGGAGAGAAGCCTCGCGAGCTCACTATAATTTTGACATTGTAAAAGGCTAGGAAGGTTAGTATTGCAACAAAGATTGTGAAACTGAGATCTAATGTGGCTGTACGCGGGGCACTCTAAGAGGAAGTAGTTTTCATCCTCAATGCTCCTATTCTCACATATATGGCAAATCTTTTCCATCCATGGTGTTTTAGGAACTTGCCAACGACCTGTTTCACTATGGAGCTCATGATAATTCGTTCTAATATTTGCTATATTAATTTTCTTCTTTGAGCTAGTTAAAATAGAGAGATACTTTTGATCTTCTAGGGTGGGGTTGATGACCTTCTTATAACAACTTAATTTTCTTTAGCGCTAAATCTTCTCACACCACATTTTTCTTTGAACTTAGAATTAATATAGAATTAACTAAATATTAATAATTATTATTTTTCTAATAAATATTCTTATTCTTTGAAGGAATAAAAAATAAATTATATTTTTTTAATAATAAAGGTAAGAATGTAATATTTATAAAAAGAATAAAAACTAGTTTAACTTATCAATAATTTAGGAAATAAGTAATTTCTTATATATTATATATATATTATATATATTATTTTATATATGAAGTTTGTAGTAGATTTATAAAAATTTAAGTGTAAATAATTTTCTTCATAATTTTGTTTTTTATTCAATTTAGATTTATTAAATATCGAGAAGGATCAAATCTCTTTTAAAATGTAAAATTTGAGGAAATGTTTACATCTTAAGATATTTGATCTCTCTCAATGCTTGATAGATCCAAGGTTAAGATGGATCTAAGCTTATTTAAGTTGTGAGTGACCACACAAAATTTGTAGATGATCAACACTATGTAAATGGCTAAAATTAATCCGATAATTGAAATTTACTCACTTTCCTCAGTTGAAACTATAAAGAGTGTTATCGAGAAAGATCAATGTCAATATATCTTCTTCAATATTTATTATATTAACACAATTTGTAGATGATCAACATATGTATATGTATGTCTACAATTAATCTAATCATTTGAAATTTATTCATTTTCCTATATAGAGAGTAGTGTCGAGAAGGATCAATGTCAATCTATCTTTTTCAGCGTTTAAGATTTTTAGTATAGTTACACAATTTGTAGACGATCAAAATTATGTATAGGTATATGTTTGAACTGAATTTGATTATTTGAAATTTATCCAATGCCTTTGGTTTGTTAAAATCATAGATTATTATTCATAAATATCTTTCAAGAGTTACATGAGGAATAATTTGAATAGAAATAAAGTAACAATTTTGAATCATTGATTGGTTGATTTTAGTGTACCTGTCAATTTCTTTTTTTCAGCACGAAGTGTACATGTCAATTTCTATTTCAATTTCTATGTCAATTTCAATACTAGTGTCAATTTATATTTCAATTTGTATGTCAATTTCTATTCCTATTTATATTTATATGCCAATTTTTATTTCTATTTGTATTTCTATTCAATTTCTAATATGTATTAATTTTAGCCTGTGAGGATCAATAAATGATAGAAAATGTACACTAAAATCAATTCATTGATTTTAGTTAACATTTTGATTTTTTATTAATCCATTTTCATGTCTCACTTTTAGTTTCTAATTTCTCCCTTAGGGAAAACCATTATTGCTTTCTTCCCATCCCCACTAATTCATCGTTTATTCATATTTTGTTGTTTCAAAAGGGATTCATGTGTGCCTCATAGTTAGTCATTTTTCAAAGTTTGTTCCAAGATCATTGCTTTCAGAATTATGCTTTGTACTCTGCACAAGTTTCATTTTTGCATTCTCGCACACCTTATCCTT
The DNA here is from genome assembly GCA_000404065.3 of Pinus taeda. Taxonomy (NCBI): domain Eukaryota; kingdom Viridiplantae; phylum Streptophyta; class Pinopsida; order Pinales; family Pinaceae; genus Pinus; species Pinus taeda. The sequence goes on along the minus strand of APFE031536945.1, from coordinate 31,810 downwards.
CTACAATAATCCTTGTACTTGGTTTTTTTAAACGTTGTTGTGTAGAGAACCTCCGCACACTCCACACTTTTACACATCAAAGAAGTGCATTTTTGCATAGTCTAACCACTCAAAATTGATTTCTTTCTATGGGTTATATGCTTAGTGGAATTTTTGGAAATATTAAGTACTATGTGCACCTTTTGAGGGTTATTCATGACATATTAAAGGAGTCCCAAGGCAAAAAATTGGTGATCTAATGTAAGGTGAATCAATTATATCTTGTTTCCATGAAAGATGTGTTTTTTTCAATCAACTTCTAATTATGATTTTTGCATGTCCCGAAGAAGATGGTATGTGATAAAGAGATGTTTGAGTAAATTATGTTCATGAATTGAGATTTTAAACAACTAAGAGCTACATTGCAAGACTAAAGATGTTACATATTTATTTATTTATTTTCAAAGGAAAAAATCATAACTTCATTAAGAGGTATGAAAATTACATTTATATGTACTTTAAGCACTCTGAAAGAGCCTTCGACAAGTTGCATCAAAACATAGACATCATATCATATTGTGAAACATAAATACAAAAACATCAAAGGTCACTATATACGGTCGCAAAGAGCAACTATCCATCATAAAGTTCAAAAAATAGAGTGTAATATGATTAGTTGTTACAACCCAATTAAAATATACATATATGTACATAAAACATATAGAATCAAAAAATTTAGAGAGACAAATCAAAATCAAATTAAACCAACAAAGAATTGTCCATAAACAGCCCATGGAAATATTTGTAATGTTGGTGCTCCCTGAACTCTTTTATTTTCCAAATTCCTACCTTCTAAGCAATGCCTTCTTTGAACAGGATATGATCTAGATATGATCTATCCCATTTCTTTCGCTATAAATGTGAGAAACATATATATAATCAAAATATTGCTTTAGCATGAGAGTCTCTAAAAATATCTAGAAATATCTTTGAACCAATTAACAATCAACTGAGAGTCTCCAAAAAAATATGAATATGGTGGATCTTGTTTTCAATGGAGAATAGAAGGAGAAGCTTAAGATTCATAATTTCAGCGAAATTATTCGTTCCCAAACCCAGACCAACTTTCATCAAATAATAATGATTGTTCGAAAGATACAAAGCAATGCCACGCCTTCCTTGGAAGATCCTTCGTCGAAGAAATCCCATGGGAGAGAAGGATCAATGGACTCTTCAACAATAAGTGAAAAGGATGCTACAGTGTTTGCATCGATAATGTCTGGAATAGAGGATTTGTCCAGAAAAACTTCAACATTACGGGCCAACCATATGCCCCAAGAAATGAGAAGACGCAAAGCTCTAAGTTTCTTTGGAAAAATCGAGTTCCATGATAGGCCCTAAGCCTCCACATAAGAATCCCCTCGCTATTGAAAATTTACCCCCAGCGTGGCTATTGTAGAGGACTAAACAACAGAGGCAAAGGAGCAAAATAAGAAAAGGTGATTGACAAATTTGACATTTTGATTACATAGAGGGGACTGTGACAACCCAACAATACCACGTCTGATAAGCATATCCCTAATAGGCGCTTGATTTTCCAGCAAGCACTATTGGAAGAGACGGGATTTTGTTTGGCATTTGATTTTCCAAAGCTTATTCCACCACCGGGTGACATTGTCGAACATCTTATCAACAATTAAGCACATATAACCTGATCTAGGAGTGTAGATACCTGACTTAGCGTGGGCCCATACGAGCATGTCCTCCTTGTTCCTAATACTAACATGGGTTGCGTTCAAACAATTAATTAATTAGTCCCATAATCTCGACCATTCCTCTAGAAGATTGAGTTGATGCCCTCACATCCATCCTTGTCCTCAAATTGATGACCTTGCTTTGTCTGCCACTAGAGCTAAACTTGTACGACCTTGAGCTCGTAGAAAAGCCATAAACTTAAGAGGACGCAGGTAATTTTGATTGCATATATCAAAGTGCATTAAAACCTAAGAAATATGGAAACTAAAAGAAATAAAGAGCCAGCCATTCTAGGAAAACACTGCCAATTTTCTTATATGTCAACATAAAAACTTTCATTTTTCTTATATGTCAAGATAAAAACTTTCATTGTGACTTGCATATCAATGGTTTTAAGCTTAACTCTAGAACAATAGCTTAAGAACATGATTTGCACTGTTAGTTTAGTGAATGTTGGGTGTTTCCCTAAAGTTTTTTATTTCAAGGAGCTAGTATTTTTTGTTGTGTTCATCATTTCGATTTGAAAAAAAAAACAATTTGAGTGGTAGTTGAATGGAAGAACCCAATTCTCCTTACACACAAAGTCTTTAAAAGAATGTTGCTACTACCAAATCCTAATAAAATTTTAAAGCTTCAAGAGGTCGACTCTTTTATAGACACCCAAGGTGGTGGGTTGAATTATTGAAGGATTTTATGTCTCCATCAACTACTGCATTTATTAAAGAATTTGTATGGCTCCATTAGTTGAGGTGCTTGCTAATATTTCATGAATCGACATCTTCCTATTAGTAGAGCCATACCGAGATTTTTCTTGGTTATTTCCACAATTAATGAGATGATATTCAATGTCTCATATTCCCAGGTTAGTTCTATATTTTCTCTATTTTTCTTTTCTAGAAGTAGCCATGTTTGACTAGGTTGAAGTAATCTCAAACAAGATTTCCTTCCAATTGACCATCTATTTGAAGACTCAAAGATTTTTCATGAGTACATATTTGGTCTTGGCAGTGGTTTACTACAATACGCTTCAAGGGTTATACTTAAGAAGTAATTTAAGTGTTGAAAATGTCGGTCCAATTAAGGTATTCTATCTTACAAAAATAAAAGGCTTCATTGCATATTTTCCTTATTAGGACAATTTCCTTAGAATTTAGATATGCATTGACTTTAGTAAAACAAATGATAATAACTCAGGAAGAAATCATTTTCTTAAGGGAAAATGAGTTTATATATTTGAGGAAAACCATATTTACATCAGGCTATGTGGATATGAAGGAAGTCATTTACTTTCTTCTTATGTGTTTGTGATATATATTTTGTTGTTGAGGTTTGTAGACTGTATAGCTCATGATAAAGTATTTACGATAGAAAGAAAAAGAGGCAACTCATTTCCTTACCTTTCAAAATATCTGATGTGACCATAAAAAATTCGTCTCATCTAACAAAAGTGTCTAAAACACAATGCATTTAATTTAAAGGAGACTGAATCTCTTAGAGGTTTTGAGCTCAAAGGGATATTTTTTTAACACTTGGCATCTATGAGATATGAAACCTGTTCATAAGAATTTCAGAATGAATTGTTGATAATTACCCATATACTCTTAAGAAAAAGGGAAAATTGATGTGCCATGATGACTTGGCCAATAAAATCAATATAAATACTCAACAACAATAAACTAAAACAAGGAAGAGAAGGGAAAATGAAATCAATGTACAATCTTCTTATGCACCCCAAGCATGTAAGAGTTCCTCTTATGCACAAAAGACAAAAGAATTTATTATATAAGTAGATGAGAGAATAATGATTGATGTGTTGGAGGATATAATGGTGATGAAACTCCCCACATTGATCTTGAAAATATTCATGTAGTGACAAAATCTAAGAGTAAGAAAAGTTCATTAAAAAAGGGCTCACAATATTTTGAAGGGTTGAGAGACATTAGTGACATTACATCGGTTGCATGTTTGGTAACATGACCATCTCCCACGAAACCTCCATGAAACAACTTACCCTGTATCCTCCCACCAAGCCTGGTATATATCTTCAAACACCATTTTGGGCGAACAAAGAAGAAATTAATGAGGAATTTTCCCATTAAGTCCTCATCATAGACCAATATCTAGCCATTTGAGATAAAATGAGGATGAAGAAATTAGTGATTTCATAGCTTCCTCCTCCTCTCCATCTGACTCACATGTTCTCACCCACATCATGAACCTTGAATTTCATGATGCTACTATCACAACAAATGAACCACTAGTGGAGCACAAATCATCCTCCTCTAAAAAGTCAAGTCCAATAATAGAAACTATAAATATTAACCTTGGAAAAACCTTGAAAATCAATCAAGGTTTGATCAAGCGACAAATGAATGAGTAGTGCAAGCCCTACAAAATTGTAGAGTTTCTTTTGCTTAGGACTACATTGGCATGAAGGGAATTCATCGTGACCTTTGTACTCACCATATCTATGTCAAGGAAGGTTCCAAACACATTCATCAACCCCATCAACAAATGAATTTGGCATTGAGGGATATAGTTGAAGAAGAGCTACACAAAGTTCATCCATCCCATTTATGACAACCAATGGGCTTCCACTCTTGTCATTATATTTAAAAATAATGGTAAATGGGGAATCTATATCAATTACGGAGAACTTAATAACACTACACATAAAGATCGTCTATCCTTACCATTTATTGCCCAGGTCCTCGATAAGTTGGCAAGAAAGAAGCACTTTTCCTTCCTTGAAGGGTTCATTGGACACAACCAAATCCAGGCCACTCTAGAAGATGGGGAAATAACCATGTTCACCTATACATGGGGAACATTTGTGTACTATGTTCTACCATTTGGACTCTATAATGATTCAACAACTTTCTAGCAAGTCGCGATTGTAATATTCTCCAATCTAATTCATGACTGCATAGAAATTTACATGGATTATTTCATGACATATAATGATGTATTTGACTCTTCTCTAACCAATCTAGAAGGAGTTCTATACAGATGTAAGGAGATCCATACAACACTTAGTAACGAGAAATGTTTCACAATGTTAATTGAAGGTATAATATGATGTTTTTCCACGATACTGGAGTTTAGGATAGAATCTTAAATTATTGACGCTACCAATCAAAGTATCACAAAAAGGATACTTTGCACAATGGAACAATATACAATAGTAAATCTACTAGTGCACAAAATATACACAACTTTTAAACAATTTATACAACAACCCAACTTCGTTATATCAATCAAATTGATAATAACACAGTTTAGGGCTCCCATACTAGGGATAATGGCCCTCATACAACAACTAGGGTTTGGTGTCATTCCTTTGACAACCAATCTACCCTGAAAAGAGTACATTAACCATCTAGATGATGTCGAGATCCTCTCGGCCTTTTGGTTCCTGACTTGCAGCAACAAAACTTTGCCTCTATCAATGAACCACCTCCATTAGGTTACTGAACTTGGCTCCACCTACTCTCTCATTGACCATTAATCCTTCAACTCATCAACACATAGATACTCTTGCTGAGTTGTTCACAACTCTATTTGTGTACAAATCTCAACTTCACATTGTCGCTCCTCAACTGCTTAGGGAATTTCTCCCACTAGTGCCTTCCTATGTTGCCCAATGAAGACACACTTAGGGACGAAGGGCTTCCCACTATTTCAATTGAATTTCCTTCTCCAACAATGAACTTAGGGCATGGAGGACTACCTAACTTCTTTTGTAGATGTCCTTCTCCACAAGGAAAGTCTAGGGCTACAAACTCTTCTTGTTTGATCAGACCTTTGAGTTCTTCTTCTGCCACTTCTAAGAATCCCTTAGTCCTTCAAGAGACTTGTTCCTTAGGGCTTGAAGCAAGCTTCTACAACCCTCCACAAGTTGTTCTTTAGGCTACTCCAACTCTGCCACTTCTAGCACGACTAAATTCCTTCTTAGGTTACTACACTTAGGGCTCAGTTTGGACCACTTTCATGTTTCCCTCCAACAAACCACAAGTGTCCAATACAATCTAACAAAACATCAACAATACATACCTCTTTGTTGTAGCATATGCTTACTAGTTAGGGAAACCAACCACTCTAATTACCCTTACTCTTGGCTGCTAACAATCCTACAAAAATATCCTCTTCTAGGACCTCCAACTTGCACCTTTCCTTCTTGAAGACGTCCATAATCGTCTCTTCCAATACCCTTGAATCTGAACAAAGTTTCCCTTCAAAAACTATTGGAATCTGAGTTGTCCTCACTGTGGAACTCGACCTTGGTTAAGACATCTACCCTTGCATAAAACTAGACTTTCTCCCACCTACAAGCCTCCTCCTTCTTGCACTTAAGCTGGAGATAAATGCAGCCTTATTTAGGAATCTTGGTAGGCTACTCGACCTCCCTAAACAAGCCTACTTCCCGCTTACATCTACACATAAATATGCAGCCTGTTGTTAGAAAATTATATATTACAGAGCAATGGAACACATAAAATATTGCAGAAATATAAACACAGAAAATGCATAAAACAAGAGAGACACAGATATACGTGGTTCACCCAGTTTGGGCTACATCCGCAGAGCAACAGCCAATCCTTCTTTTATTATATTATCTAGCAAACTGAAGAGATACAACCTACAGCAATTACATTGTAACTCCCTCTTCTCTCTCAATCTCCTCTCTCTTCCTCACTCAGAATATAGATCTACATAGACACAATACAGTTCCCTCATATATAGTGAGGGATTGCCTTCTAGGGAAAAAACCCTAAATTAAACATAACTTCTACCGTCAGATCCCCTTGCTATATATGAGGGAATTGTATCTAAATTAAACCCTAATGAATGACCCAGATTGACTACAAAATTACAACATTTTACAAGGAAATTTTACATCTTTTCTTAGCTTCGGGGGCGTTGCCCTCGAAATCCCCTGCCAGGGGGGGCTCCCAAAAGGTCGTAGCTGCCCCCCCTACAGTGAATATTTTACGGGCAGCGTTTCCGCCCCATTTCAAACTAGGGTCCAATGCGGCGATACCTTTGAATACATAAGATAATCAGGCTCCACACCCAACACCTGCAATCAGGGAAATCACTACTATTTTTTATGCCTAGAACAACCCTTCACCAACTCGGCCTAGCTCCTCTTATTTTCTTCCTCCACCTGCACACCACAACCACAAAGCAAACCCAAACATATCCCAAACCAGAATTGTTCTCCTTTCCTTCTAGGTTGTGACTACCTCAACGAACTGGACCTTCTTGCTTCAATCTTCACGTGAGGAAAAGATGAGCTTGTTGGATGAGGAATGAGGCTCCTCCTTATCCTTGTTTATATATCTCCCTATGGTAATGTGCAACCTATCAACAAGGGCTTCTTATACTAATGCCGAGCTGATTTTGGGACTAATTCACCCACACAAAACCTTCAAAAATTATTATATTCACTTCTAGAACTTTGATTTGGATGATTCTCACTTCCCCTTGCTCGTCTAAGGGTCCTCTATCATCTCAAATCATCACATGTCAAAATATATTCATGGTTTTGGCCCCACACCTTTTGGTACAAAACCCCAAGCTTGGATTCCAAGCCCACAAATCACTTTTGTGGCGCTCCAACTTCCAAGCCCCGAACCCTAGGGCTTGGAGTACCTCCCAAGCTACAAATCTCAACATAGTACTAGGGCATAATATCTCATCAAAAGGCATCCAAGTGGACCGAGCGAAAATAAAGATAATACTAAACTTGCCTATTCCATGAACATAAAAAGAGGCATGAAATTTTTTAGGACATACTGGTTATTATCATCATTTTATTGAATCTTTTTTACAAATAGCTCATTCTTTGTTTTCTTTGCTTAATAAAACTATTGAATTTGCATGGATAGAGAGATATTAGCATGCCTTTGAAGAACTGAAATCCAAAATATTGAAGGTTTCTATTCTGAGAGGGTCCAACTGCTCCCTTCCGTTTTACATACCTATAAATGCGTTAGACACTATCATTGGAGCTATTTTATGGAAAGAAGAAGGAAATAGTCCATATGAAATATACTTTATTATAAAAATATCTCTCCCACAAAACTAATCTATATAGTAATAGATAAAGAGTTTCTTGTAGTTATACATGCTATTAATAAATTTTGGAATTACATAACAAGTTATCCCATTATTTTACACACTAACCATGTTTCCATTAAAAACTTAATGAATAAACCAATCACAAATGGTATGATAAATATATGGTTGTTATTACTGCAAGAATTTGACATAACCATATTCCAAACCAGGGAAAGATAATGTAGTGGAAAACTATCATTCTAAACTTGCAATGAATGAGAATGTGCCACATGTATAAGATTATGTTCTGATGAGCATCTTTTTACAGTATTTATTAACTCACTTTTGTTTGCAAATGTTGTTAACCACTTGGTTGTAGGTAAACTTCCACATCACCTATCTTGAAAAGAGCAATAAAATATCATCAAGAAACGTTGGAGATTATCATGGGTCAATGAATGCCTCTTGCACACAAGGCCAGATCTTATCATATGATGATGTGTACGAGAAGAAGATATCTATGACATATTGAAAGTTTTCCATGTAGGCACTTCCACTTTGCATATATGAGGATCGAATATAAAGTACTTGGTCAAGGGTACTATTGGCCCACCATCGTCCACAATTCCTAGTATGTAAAGAGATGTGATAGTTTTTAGTGCATGGGAATACTAGTACACTAAGATTAAATGTCGTTGCAACCACAACTATTAATATAGCCCTTTGACAAATGGGACCATGACTTTGTTAGACTAGTCAATCCTCCTCATCATAACTCTTGCATCCTAGTATGTATATACTATGTCACCAAATGGATGGAAGCCAAGGCACTCCCAGCTACAACTAAGGAAGTAATAGTATATTTTCTTTATCAAGAGATCCTCACCAAGTTCGAGATACCATGGGAGATCATCACCAACAAAGGGACACAATTTACTTCAAGGCTCATCAAGGACCTAATGGACACATATAAGATCAAGCATAAGGTTACAACACCATATTATCCATGTTGTTGTAAAATAAGTTTTATTTTACAACAACAAAGATGTTACGCCCATGAAATGCACCTAAAGATGTTCTAATCAATGTGATGACACTTGAGACCACTCAAGAACACTTGAAACACATAGAATAGCATGAGATAACAATTGATGATCAAGGAGACACATTAGATACAACAATGTTGGTAGGCTCCAAAATTTGAATGTAGTGAAATTTTTGGAGGGTGTTGTAGCAGCGAAAACACATTATCATACCTTTTCAGTGTTGGCTATAGGTGGTGTCGGAGTTTATTTTCTCTTTTGGCCCTTCCTCTGGTGACTGAATTAAACCCTATCTTATAATTATATAGGTAATTATGGGTTGAACTTGTGTCACCCTTCATTATTCGAACATTTCCTTTTTTTTGTGCTACTATTGTTGATAACCACCTTTTGTTTAATCATTACAATTTTGCAATTTCTTCGACCGGGCCGGGTTTTTAACAGTTAATCTTCAACGGTGTAATTGTTTTTAACTCTTTCTTTCATTATGCTAGATTTGGCCTTTTGAACACTCAGCTAACAGGTTTTTTTGGGTGACTTGCAGGTTAGGTTTCTCATTCCCATTTACTATTTGGGTTTCATTCTTCGTTTGGAAGCTTATGGATGAGCTCATAAAAGAATTCACGACCCTTCTCTTGTTTCATTTTTTTCAAGTTCACCACCTTCTCTTACCCCCGAGGGTTTTCCATGGGTTTTCTTCTTCTTGGATAAATGTTTATTTTGTAAAAATATCTTAAGGATTCTTTTAATATCTTTGAAGAAACCCTGCATAAATTGTTTTCTTAAGCTAGCAATTAGTACTGGGATTATAGTGGCTTGATACCATTATGCAAGGGTTTTTATCGGTGTTAATTGTGACTGTAACGGAACCTCTTTTATTATAGCGTAATTTACAAGTGTTATCTTATAATTTGCAGAGGTTTCGACCTTTATTTCTAGGAGGGATTCTTGATTCCGTTCCAATAGAATAAATGCTTATGATTTATTCATACAAGTACTATTGTTGTCTTTTGTTGTGATAGTTAACATTTATTTAAATATGTCTATTCAACAAAGCCCCCAAGGGCTCTACGTTTAAGTATTGTTAACACGTTCTCTTATGTCTTTTGTTACCCACAAATTTCAAGGTGTTGTTGTTGCGTTAAAGATATTTCTTACAATTTAGTTCATTTCTATGTACTCAAGAATGGGCTTTTGTACTATACAATTTACATTAATTTCCTCATCTATATTTTCTTTCAATAATGCATGCTTCAATTGATAAGTCTCTGGCTACATAATAAATTGTGGGTTTCACATTAACTTCAATCTTGGAAGTGTTTCATGAATTACTTTGACTGCATGCTATTTTTTTTATTTTTTCCTCTCCTTCGAGTGCCCATTAGAGAGATGGGCCTAAAACATATGGCTTGTTTCCCTGCCCTTAGGTATCTATTAATATAATGAATAACCTATAGGGTTCTGGATTGTTCCTCAGTGAACTTCAATTTATTGTTCTGGCAACATCTCCACCTTTGTTTACAATAATTTGTTCTCTTCATCCTCTAGCCCTACGGTCTTACAGTAACCGGACCTACCCAAGATGCACCATTTCTTTTATTTACATAATATGGTTTATAGTTACTAATGTTGTATGGGATACCATTTTTGTTTCATTCACTGAATACATTTATTTTTGTATTGGGAACACCCTTTTTCATTAACCTGTGATGTCTACTGACATATAATTGTACTCTTTGTTTTTTAAAGAGAATCAAATAGCATTTCAGACTTAGTAACAATAGAAAAACCAATTTTGGAAAATTTTCCACTATTTCACACATATGTAGAGATTTTCTACAAGTACAAGGAATCATATCTTCTTGGAAAGAAGTATGGACACTTATCTATAGTAATATAGATGTGTCCAAGAACTCGTCCAGGAAAATACCACACCTCCCTTCCAATGAGAATGGCAATCACGTCCAATTCTCCCCCCGAGCTCTTAACTCTCCAGAACAATTATTTCAACAGTGACCCTTTCAAGGTCGGTTCACATGCATCAAGGTCTAACCCAGCCTAGAATTTACAAAATTTCGTTTGTTTAGAAGTTTTCCACTGGCTCAAGTCAAACTCAAGAAATACTCCTTAAGCAGCAACCTGGTGTACCTTCCCAACATCATGTTTAGGTACTTTCTCTCTCCAGGTGTTTCAACCTATTTATTTATTTTTCTTAGACAAGGAACCCCTTTTCCTTCCCCATTGAGATCTTTTATCCTTAGGGAATGAGATCGAGAGAGTGATAATTGTCATAATTGTCTTGAAGTTTGTCAAGAATTTGTTTAGGGTCTTTTCCGAGGAGTTTCAAGGCTCATCACAATTTTCTTATTAATCAAAATAACAAATAAACTATTAACATTTCCAAGTTTACTCGGCTTCCCTCTAAGCCTTAATTACTGAAGTCTCATACAGTCAAAAGAAGTAAATGACAGTAATATCAAATATTTACAACACTAGGGGTGTTACAATTGATTTCCCTATCTTTGTTGGAACAATTTTGTAGGCTTTGATTTTTGTTAAAATTCTTTTCTTTTTTAAGATTTTATTAGTGCGACCGTTGAGTCACTTTCAGTATATTATATGTATTCTATCTATAACTAATTTTAAATTATTGATTTCTCTATCTTTGTTGGATACAATTTTGTAGAGTTTGATTTTTATTTAAATTATTTTTCTTTCTTTTTTTAGTATTTTATTATCTTGCATTTTAAGTTATTATTTTAATTTTTTTAGAATAATTATGTAATCAAAAGTCTTAGTTCTATCTTTTCATTAATATTACTATATAAATTTTGATTCGATAACATTTATCTATTTTCTTAATGATATTATTTAATAATAATAATAAAATCTTATTTTTAAAGATATATTATTTAATAACAAATAATAATTTAATTGTTAAGTTATAGCTAGCCCAAATACCAAATTTGTGTATAAAACCTCCTTATTAATAAGACAAAAAAAATATTATTTATATTGATATTTTACATGTTTTTTTTAAAATCAATATTACAAATTAATTTTTTTTTAAGTAAAAATTTTGATAAACTCTAACAAATCATAAATTCAAATCCTATTTTGTTTCAAGTGATAATTTCATGACTATAACAAATTAGTCAAATGTCCGTTCAATGTCATTTCTTGTTTTAAATAAATACACTTTCCATAAACTCTAGATCACCATTTCTTTCCAATTCCAAAGGTATGGCGAATCAAAAAAGTCGTAAATATTTTATTTATAATCTTCTTCTTATTATGGTTATCTTATATCATTATTATAAAAATTATCAATATTTCCAATTTTGATAGTTTGAAATTATAACTTATTCTTACAATTTGATAATCAGTATGTTATTGTAATTATTTATTAAGTTAATATTATAATATTATAATTTAATTGTTTATTGTTTATTTATTAGGTTAAGAGTGGTTTTACAATTCAATATAAGGACATGTTATGATAATATTACGTTAAAATAATAATAATAATATTTAAATAATAATAATAATATTTAAATTAACGAACTAATAAATAGTAATATCAAAAACATTAAGGCTATAAATAAAATATTTCGATTGCAACTTTAATTTTACATCAATTTTATATAGAGATATAAAATAATTAAAAATACATACATATATATAGTATGAGAGAGATATGTAATTCATTCACTACTTGATATGGAATATGTCTTGTAAAAATAATACTAGCAGTTGCCCCTAAATGTGCAAAGGTACATCAAAGGAATACAAGATTTGGGAAGTTCTTCTCACTAGCAATAGAGAACACTATTGAATGCATGGGTATAAGGTCTGCCAAACTCTCCAATGAGAGTGGAGTGTATCCCACTAAACCATTAGAGGTTTCTGCATGTGGGAAGTAAATTCATCAAAGGTTTTCATATAGCATATTATGTCATCAACCGAGATGCTATAATGCATTTTCTCTTGAGCCTTTTGGATGAGCCATAGGTGATAATGCACCCTCCACTTCCCAACCTTAATCCTTCAAGGATGCAGTGAAGATTGGGTCGTTAACATTTCATAGGATTTGGAATTTTGTGTTAGCACTTTGAGGGTGGTTGAATCAACCAATACTCCTAACTATGAGCTCCTCCTTTACTCCAAGGGTTTTTTTAATTGTAAATTTTAAAACTATGAAGGATCTTCCAAAAGTGTTCACTGAGAGACCATAGTTTTGGGGCAGAGCAAGCCTCTCCTTTCAACCATGGCTCCTAAAATTTGACTAACCTCCATCATTGTCATAAGAACTCATGTAAGACTTCCAAATATTCCTCTTCACTTGTGGTATTTGATATTTACTTGAAGTTATTGGAAACTCCCTAGGTTTCTTTGTTAGAATAGATAAAGATTGTATTTCACAAGGTCATATCACCTTTGCTCATATTGATTGGGACCTCAATCATTGTTTACCCAACAAGATGCTCATAGAATGGGATGATCTCACTTTTACCCAATTGTTAGATTGTAAAAGCATAGCTTTCAAATGTAGATCATTCCAGTAAACCAAATTGTACCTTTAGGAATTCCAATCATCTTATTATGTATTTTATCCATTTAACAGTATTAGGAGAAATCCTAGAGGGTGAAAGTTAATAAATAAAAAAATATTTGAACCAAATTGTAAACGACAGCGATAGAGAAGATGACCTAGTTGAAAACAAAGGAGCATATTCTAGTTCCACACCCCTCCCCCATGGTATCTATGAGAGGGGTTTAAAGGACCTGCATGAATTGGACAATTTAGATGAGGAAAAGGAGGTATATTGTATACCTTATGCATACAATTAAGATCCTTTGATTCCTTTTGAGAATTTTTTTTTTGTAATGACTCCACCATCCCATGTGAATAAGGTTTAGTGGGTTGGCATTTGAAAGGAGATTTATATGCTTGCCTACCAACAATTCATAGGGTATAAGAAGACCCTTACTATAATAAATTATCTTCCCTTGCAAACCTACCTTACAGTGAAGATGTATACCCACTCCTTTCATGGAGTTTTGTGGGGTTCTATTCCTTTATCCTTGGACAAAACCATAAATTAGATAGAAAGGTAGATGGTATTATTTTATTATCAAACAAGGTGGAGGGATACTACCCACTATGGTGTTGACTTTCTATTTAGAATTATATGGAAATACAAGTGCTTAGTTCTATTATTTGACCCCAAAATAAGGGCTCTATGTTAAATGCAATTAGTGCTTCAATGGGTGACCTAAATGTGGCTTGATGGTTGGGTAAGAAAATAACATAAGATGACTACTAACTTTGGAAGAAAAAGAAAAAAAAAATTATATATGATAAATCACAACACTAAATGACCATTTAATTACTTAATATCATAATGATATCAATATGCTTGTCTCAGGAGGACCTTTGTTCGTGAACCCATCCAATCTCTCCCTCCCCCCCCCCCCCTCCCCCCACCCCCCCACCTAACATTATCAAAGCAAGTGAAGTTGGTGAATTTGTATGATGGAAAACTATCACCTACGATTTAGAGAGAACATGGGCTAAAATAATGGGTTAGTACCCCCTTGGTCTTGGGCCAATTAGTATCCCATCCTTTCATTGTGGGGTGGACCCTTTCACCCAATTTTATTATCACAGATATGGGTGTATTGGTAATTTGTAAGTTCGCATGTGACATAATAATAAATTTTGGTGAGAGAGAGTCACATTCATAATAGTTTCCTTGTAATTTTCTTTTCTGGAAAATTTGCATAAGGTTTCCTTACTGTACTGCTTGCAAACATTCACTGCATAAGGGAAGTCAGGTCATCTTTGGTCATTGTTGTGTTCATTTATTGGTCCACTTTATACATGTATGGAACTAGGAAGTTTTCACACAAGATTGTAGCTAAAAGTTTTCATGTATTATATTATTTACCAAGAGTTGTTGTTTCTTATATAATTGTATTGTGGTTTCTAAAATGTAATATGGGCATTGGAAATGGTACAAACTTTGTTGTTGAGTTGATTGCTTAGTGGCATGCTTTGAGGTTAGATTTTTGGAAGAAGATGAAGGTTCTTAAACTGATTGGGTGTTTCCAAAATAATAGTGCATGTAGAAATTCCTTGTAGATCCAAACTGCTTATGTAATATGCTAAAACAATAGACTTGAATCGACTCTACTCATCAATGGAAACAATTAATCGATCGACAAATCACGAAGCATATAGTAGAAAAAATTAAATCAACACATAACACAATGATTTCCTGGGGAAAGCAACAGCTAAAAACCCTTGTTATCTGATATTGCATTATTCAAAAATATGAGAAGATGAATATGCTTTTCTCAAGCTTGATAAATCTTTGCATTATCTCTATCTGTCTCACTACTTCCTAGGCAAGCCTTGGATGAATACAATATGCTCTGCTCAACCTGCACAAGTATTTTCTATCCTCTACCTAACTGAATGCCTTGGCCAATACTTAGCCAAATTCCTAGCCTTCCAAGCTCCTACTTCCTTACATTGTTCAATGAGGAATTAGGCCCCTATTTAATAGGAATTTTCCTCCATGGCATTGTGTAGTTCCTTTATGCTCTTCCTCTGACTACATGCACCACCTGTACAATTTGGATGATCATACAACTAATAGTACATTATCCTTGAACTCCAATCTCAACTGAGTCTTTCTCATATCTGACATGCATGAATTATTTATGAGTGAACCATTAATTTACTAGTTGATCACTCCAGGCAACACCAAACTAAAATTCAGGAAGCACCAAACTATACTTCAAGCAGCAGCACAACATTGTACTTTAGGCAGCACCACACTCAACTATAGGCAACACCACACTACACTTCACGCAACACCACATTGTACTTCAAGTAGCAGCACATCATTGTACTTCAGGTAGCACCACACTTAACTGCATGCAGCATCACACTACTAGACCTCCCACTAGTTCCTCCATCAGTTGGAACTAGTTTAATTTACTTCAACTCAGTTAGACTGAATTAATAATCACAACTCAAAATAAACTCAACCAAGGATCCTATAATGTAGGAGACACTCTACATGAATCTAGTTAGACCCTCAACTCGAATTAATTTAGCAAACTAAGTCAATTTAACTTAGTGAACTAATACACGTTGTCATGAGATGTGGAATTACAATTTTATTCCAATTTAATTCAAGGAAAAAATTAAATCAGGAGTTTCCTATTGCATTTTCAACACTCCCTCTCAACAAGAAAGGGATTATCTTCTACCCCAATCTTGCCTATGTGAAACTCTAATTTTCATCTTAACAATGTCTTTGACAAAATATCTGCATCATTTTCCTCTATAGGAATGTACTCCAACAACACTTCTCATTGTTGTTGTTGCTACTACAACATCTGCAACTAAAAAATAAATAAAAATAATCACCGAATTAATCTGAAATTGTCTATTGGGAAAGTTGTGTTGATGTTGACTCCGTTACTGAGCCCCTTCCTCTGTTATCAACTTTTCTCTGCACTTCTCAGTATTTGAATGACATTAATCCCTATCTTCTGGGAAAACCGTGTTGTTGCCAACTCTGCTACTGAGCCTCCTACTTTGCTGCCAACATTGCTCTGCACTCCTCAGTATCTGACTGACATTGATCCTCCTACTACTTAATACTTTGGGCCCTTGTAGCAAGGTAGTCATCCATGAGACAAAAAAAATTCCATGGACCCTACCCAATTTCTAAAACTCTTGGACTAAAGTTTCATATCACCCCACCTCACTCTCGGAGGTATAGTTGCATGTGCTCCCTTTGCCCACTTTGCTCGAAATTTCCCCCTATTGGAGGTCTCTGCTTGAGTGGATGTCTCCACTCGGTCTCCTCTCTGCTTCTCTAATTTTGGTTTCTCTAGAACTTGCTAAGGTTGCTTCTGAGGCTCCATTTTGAAAGGTAAATTATGCTCCCTCTCAACCACCAAGTCTCTAACCTTTTGCTTGCTCCTCAAGGCTTTGCATGCATCTTCGACCTCAAGTGCATACATTTTCTTGACTTACACACTGATCTGCTTCACCTACAAGGACAACTTCGAATTCTTCTCTTCTATCGTGATTTATGTTCTAATACCATGTAGAAATTTCTACAAATCTAGCTTTGATACCATGTAGAAATTTGTACAAATCCAGCTCTTATACCATGTAGAAATTCCTTGTAGATTCAAACTGCTTATGTAATAGGATAAAACAAAAGACTTGAATCTACTCTACTCATCAACTAAAATAATTAATCGGTCAAGAAATCTTGAAGCATATAAGAGAAAGAATTCAATCAACACATAACACAATGATTTCCTAGGGAAAGCCACAACTAAAAACCCCTGATATCTGTATATTGCATTAGTCAAAAAATATGATAAGATTACAATGATTTTCTCAAGCTCGAGCAACCTTTGCACTATCTATATTTGTCCCATTGCTTCCTAGGCAAGCCTTGGATGAATACAATATGTTATGCTCGACCTTGAGCTCAATTTGCATAAGCATTTTCTATCTTCTGCCTGACTGACTTCCTTTGGCTAATACTTAGCCAAATTCCCAGTCTTCCAAGCTCCTACTTCTTTGCATTGTTCAATGAGGCATTAGGCCCCTATTTAATATGAATTTTCTTCCATGGGATTGTGCAGTTTCTTTAGGCTCTTCCTCTGACTGCATGCATCACCTATACAATTCAGATGATCATACAACTGATAGTACATTCTCCTTGAACTCCAATCTCAACTGGGTCTTTCTCAGATCTGACGTGCATGAGTTATTTATGAGTGAATCATCAGTTTACTGGTTTATAACTTCAGGCAGCACCACACTGCACTTCAGGCAGCACCACACTACACTTCAGGCTGCACCACGCTGTACTTCAGGCAGCACCACATTGTACATCAAGCAACACCATATTGCACTTCATGTAGCACCACATTATACTTCAGGAAGCACCACACTCGACTGCAGGCGACACCACACTACTAGACCTCACACTAGTTCCTCATTAGTTGGAAGTAGTTTAACTAGTTTTAACTCAATTAGATTGAATTAATTAATTACAACTCAAAATAAACTCAACCAAGGCTCCTATAATGTAGGAGACACTCTACATGACTATAGTTAGACCCTCAACTCGAATTAACTTAGCCAACTAAGTCAAATTAACTTAGTTAACTACTACAAGTTGTCATGAGATATGGAATTACAATTTTATTCCCAATTTAATTCAAGGAAAAAAACTAAATTAGGATTTTCTTGTTACATTTTCAACAGTGGATTGGCTGAATCGAAAGGTGGATCTTAGAATCCTTTAGTTGGAATCATGGAAAAGGAAGATCTAACAATGAAAACAACAGTTTGATGATCTTCAAATCCTTCATTATTACAAGGAGCATTATGTTCCAGTATTTCTGCTCTCAAAGGAAGCTTTACTTGTGGATGTTGGCATTTGTACCTCCCCATAATTTTGCAATGGTGGTTTATCATAAATATTTTATTTTAATCTATTTAAGCTTTCTTTTCTGATGACAAGTTATTATTTCTTCTTTATATATGTTTGGAGCATATTTTGGATGCTAAGATAAAATGTTTGTTAACAAATCAAGTGAGTTGTTATGCAAGCAAGAGATTGTACTTTTTTATTTTTATTCTAGAAATATCAAAAATAAGTTTTTTATTTTGAAAAAAAGGTAGTAGATGTTTTGTTAATGTACTTTGTGATTAAAAGATCATTGACTCAAAATTTTGTAGGCATAAATTCAACCATCATTTCTAACTGAGGTCGTGCGCCATTCGAAATAGTTTCAACATCCAATTCAAGACACTATAGGCACAAATTCAACCATGAATACTATTTAGTGTAACCAAGGCCCTACCATATCCAAATCATTTTAGCCACTTATATTAATCTCCATAGTTATAAATAAATTATTCTTAAAAAAATATATATTCTCAATCTTATTAATCAAAATTAATTACTTATACATATTAATAACATAATTTATTGTTATTTTAATCTTATACTTGTGAGCTTGACAATGTTGTTATTTCTCTATCTATATGTATAAATAATAGTATGTACATGTCATTATTCATGTTTATCAAAGTATATTTTTTAAATATTAAAAAATCTATATATTTTTATTAAAACATGATAAAGATTAAAGTATCGAAACATAATGAAAATTAAAATATTGAAAATTTAGCTTGTTTATATTATACTTTGAGTGAATTTGTCAATGAAAAACATGTCGCCTTTTTTAAAGGTTTAATGGTTAAAAAGTCAAATGTCTAGGATAATGTAGGATATGCATACCTTTGTATTTATATAGAAAATAAATAAAAGGTAGAATATGCCTACTTTTGGTATTGTCATAGTCTAACTAGCCTACAAATTTGCCCTGAAAATCATGGAAATTCCAACAATATTTTGATAAAATCCAGCAGGGATTTTTGTAAATCTAGGTTACAATTGTCAAACTTCAAGATTTTGGGTGCCCCGAAAGTTTTTGATGGTGTTGAATCCATTTTTGCCATCAAAAACATGATTCAAACATTGCTACTGCTAGATTGTTTGAAAAAAATGGTCGAATTTCGACCACTTTTGATTGTCCAGAAAATTCTTCCACCTCGGTAGATGACGACTTTTATATTTTAAATAAAAAATAAATAAAACATTTAAAATAATAAATAAAATCATCCCAAAGTTCAGGTAATGGAGCAGGTGAAGTTCAGATAATGGATCCAATGGTCTATCAGTATGGGTGGGTGGCACTAACATGAAAGGAAAATACAATCTTTACAGGATTAGGTCCCAAAAAGGTATTCGAATGCATAACCTTGAATATCCAGTTCTAATCTCATTATAAAATATAGTGTGAACTTATTATCCGACTACCCTCAGGGGGATCTATAGAACTGCAGTAGTACTCCTTTAATATATCCTCAATGCACTAGGAATATTTACTAACTCTGGTATTGGAAGTCCTTTGGTATGGATGGTTCGACCTTACTCATTATTCATGACACAGTAGCCAATTGATAGCTAATCAATGCATGAGGTAGACATGATTTCACATAGTTTTCAATTCCCTTCGTGGATAATACATATAGCCGACAATATTAGTGCTTAGCTGCCCTATAGCACAATAAACATGTGTCATCTTCTTCTCTTCCGTGTTGAATTTTTCATCCAACACTGATCACATGTTTCTCTTTTTTGCTTCATTATTCATGCAAGGAGATTAAAAATGGCACGTTCCTTTATGTTTCTCACTTCGAGTTTTTACCTGTGTTTGCATGGCGAAGAACATAGCTTTGAGTACAAAGTCCATGTTATTTTCCTGTCGTCACTAAATCGGCGTGACATTAGATCCATGGTTCAAATCTCTAGGTTGAGTCTCAGGTCTAGAAATTCCTTCTTGTGCAACCCGTACTCATCCGACAAAATTTTGACTAAAATAATGAAATACGGAGAATTTGATAGGCATAGTTGTGTTAGGTCCCTATAGTACTAGTTATTACCCCATTACTAGTGTAGTTGTATCCCTTATTAATATTGTTGTGCCCCTATTGTCCCCATATTGTTATTATTGTGCCCCATAGAATCCCTCTATTGTTATTTTTGTGCCTTTATATTATTATTGTTAGGTCGGCTTGGTTATATTGTGACCCCTTAGACTCCTATATATAGAAAGGAGGTTTTTTTCATTTGAATCATCCAAGGGAATTGTTCATTATGTAATGTAAAG
>APFE031536939.1:0-45026 GCA_000404065.3 Pinus taeda | reverse complement strand
CCAAAATATAGTTTGCAGCACGAAGATCTTTCATGTTGAATTTGGAGGACAATTGGGTCTTCAAATCCTGGATAATTTTTTTGTCATTTCCAACCAACAACATATCATCCACATACAAGACCAAATAAATAACATGGTCACCACTTAATTTAAAATAGACACAGTGATCTGTTTTGCTTCTGGTGAAGCCAAGTCCCCGTGTAAATGTATCAAATTTCTGATACCACATCCTTGGTGACTGTTTTAACCCATACAGAGACTTCTTTAACTTGCATACTATTTCTTTCTTAGCCTTCACCACAAAGCCTTCAGGTTGCTTCATGTATATCTCCTCTTCCAGATCCCCATGAAGAAATGTTGTCTTCACATCCATCTGTTCTACCTCAAAATCAAAAGCAACAACAACAAATAAAAGTAATCTAATAGAAGTTACATTGGCAACAGGAGAAAAAATATCACCAAAATCAATTCCCGACACCTGGGAATAACCTTTTGCTACCAACAGAGCTTTGCATTTCTCCACCTTTCCTTCTATATTTGTCTTCTTCTTGAACACTCATTTGCTGCCAAAGGGTTTCCTTCTAGCCGGCAGCTCCACCAGATCCCAAGCCTCATTTTTGTGCAAAGATGCCATTTCATCAACCATGGCCTCCTTCCAGATTTTTCCATCCTCTGAATCTACTGCTTCTTTGACAATTTTGGGATCATCATCAGTAATAGATAAAGCAAAATTTGAACAGAAAGCATATGGACTATACTTTTCTGGCTACCTTCTTTCTCGAACTGATCTTCTCTGAACACAACCTTCCTTGTTACTGGGTTCCAAAGCTTATAACCCTTTAAACCATTTTTATACCCAATAAAGATGCACTTTTCAAATTTTATATTCTGTAATATTCCTAACCTAGAATATTCCTTAAACCCCAGCAAAAACTCCAACCAAATATGTGCAAATGATATAATAACCCGAAAGTGATAAAATAATAGTGGAATAGCATATAATAATGTACATCGGAAATATAAGCAAATACACAAGAAATGCAGCGAGAAATGCTAAGCCATTTTATTATACTGAGCAATAAATGAGTATAAGAGGTGATTAGACAAATGGCACCTCGACATGCACAAGGCAAGTGAAGAAATACTCTCAGAATGACAAGAATGGCCTCTCTGCGTGGATGCTGCTGCTGCTAGAAAACAAATGATCATTTGGGCTGCTCCCCTCCTCGGAAAGAGCTGAAACTTTGGATTCGAGCTCTACTCAAGAAACCCAGAAAAACCTAGAAATCTTTCCTGGAATGGCCTCACACTCATCTGCGTCCCAGCTGCTGGAAAACTACCATGCTATTGCTACTACTAGAAATCGAATGAGGATTTGGGGCTGCTCCCCTCCTCAGAAAAGGCTGAAACTCTGGAATCAGACTCTACTCAAGAAACCTAGAAAGACTTTCTAAAATGGCCAACCCCTGAAAATCACCCCCTTGGGGTTCTACACAGTTCCTCAAAGACGTTGATGAAACTGTTGCTGAAATGCTGATAAAACTACTGCTGGAATTCCAATGTAAATACCTTGCCCGAGTAGGCACTCGAAGTCCCGGAGGCTAAGGGTGAGATCTCCGAACAGAGACACTCAATGCACTAAACAGCGCTGCAGACTAGCTAAAAAGCCAGAGTGCTCTAAGTCAAAATGACTATCACAAATGCTCATAACCGGAATGATCAAAATGAGGGGGCTCCTCTCTCTTTTATAGCCTTTGCCTCTCTCAATCCCAAGGCTTAGCTCCTCCTACGTGATTCCTCTCTTGTCATGTGTTTCTTCCCTCCTACGCAGTCCCTCCATGTGTCTACGTGGGTTCCATTTCTGCGTCCCCCATTGGCCCCCTTGGCTCCCCTCTAAGTAACAACGTTGTGCTACTAGGAAGTGACTTTTTTATTCTAAAAGTGACTTATGTCCCCTGTCCTCACTTTTTTTATTTATAAATAACTATAGAAAGAAAAAATTGAACAAAATCGAATATTCCAATTAGCCATGGCTAATTAGGAATATTACATATCCAACTTGGTTTGTTTCTCCTTTGGAACATGTACATATGCATCACATCCAAAAACCCTCAAATGTGAAAGAGAGGGTTTCTTACCAGTCCATACCTCTTGTGAAGTTTTATCCTCCAACGCTGATGAAGGTGATCTATTGACAAGGTAACATGTTGTCTCCACCGCCTCTGCCCAGACTTTCTGTCCTAACCCGGCACCATTGGGCATGCTTCTTGCCCTTTCCATCAACATCTTGTTCATTCTTTCTACAACTCCATTTTGCTGAGTTGTATATGGATTAGTCTTCTGTCATGCTATACCACACTTCTTATGAAATTCTTCAAATTCTTCAAAACTCTCCACAATTATCTGTCCTCAACACCTTTATCTTCTTCTCTATCTGGTTTTCCACTAGAGCCTTGAATTCTTTAAACCTGTTAAAGACTTCAGATTTCTTCTTAAGGAAATATATCCATGTATTCCTTGAGAAATCATCTATAAATGATAGATAGTACACAAACTTACCTAATGATGGAACCTTCAAAGGTACAAACACATCACTATGCACAAGCTCTAATATATGCTTCGTCCTCTTACCACCAGAGGGGAAACTCACCCAATTCTGCTTCCCATATACACAATTTTCACAGAAATCAAAATCCAGGGAGCTATTACTCATACCTTATACCATACCTTTACCATGAAGCATTCGAAGGCCCTTCTCTCCAATATGTCCAAGCCTCTGATGCCACAGATGGTCTTCTCTCTAGAGACCACTAGATTTTCTGCTCCACTTTTAGGAACCATGGAACTATTGCACCCATCAACAACAGTGCTACCTTGCAACTTGTACAGAGTTCCAATTCAAACTCCCTGCATCAATACTAGTGCCCCCCGAATCATCTTGCAGATATCCTTCTCGTACACTGTTTTTACACCTACATCATCCAGCTTGCGTACGGAAATCAGATTTCTGGTCAATGCAGGAATATGTAGAACACCCGAAAGTGTTATAACCCTTCCACCTTGCAACTTCAACTTTACTTTTCCACGACCAACGATTCTAGCCTTCCTATCATCCCCTAAGAAGACATTACCACCATCGTATTTCTCATACTCGCAGAACTGCTCTTTATGGGGAGTGAAGTGAAAGGATGCACATGAGTCAATCAACCATGCCTCATGACCTATATGTGTACTTGAAGAAGCCAAGTACACATCCCCACCTTCATCTGAGGTGGTTTTGGCCTCTGTAGAAGGAATGTCATCATATCCTTTTCCTTTATCAAGAGCTTTAGATTTACAATCCCTTTTGTAGTGCCCTTCCTTTTCGCATTTTGAACACACCACCTTTACAGGTTTTCCTAGAGATTTAGATCTCCCTCTAGATTTAAATCTCCCACTCGATGACTTATTTTTGTTTCTGTTCTAGGACCGTCCTCGTACAGATAAGGCAACACCATTCTGGTTCTCCATATTTTTCCGTCTTATCTCCTCCGTCAGCAAGGATGAGACTATTTCATCAAATTGAAAAGCAGCTGCATTGCTACCTATTGTAATAACCAGACTATCCCATGAATCTGGTAGAGAACACAACAAACGGATGCACTTATCTTCATCTGAAATTTTAATATCAACATATGCTAACTCACTTACCACAGTGTTAAATGCGTTCAGATGCTCTGTCACCGAGTCTCCATCTTTCATCCTCAAGTTATACAGTTTTTTCCGCAGGAACAGTTTATTCACTAGAGACTTATATTGGTACAAAGTCTCTAACTTGTCCCACAAAGCCTTCATCGTAACTTCCCCTGATACATTCAACAATATTGAATCTGAGACACACAAGCATATTGTGCTCTTTGCCTTCCGCTCCAACTTCTTTCATTCTTCATTGGACACTCTCGTTGGTTTAGTACCCGGATCTACCATGATCTACTAATCTTAATCCACCAATAGATCCTCCAACTTGAATTTCCACAACTCAAAACTCTGACCATTAAATTTATCGATCTCTATCTTTCCACTGCTCACCATCTTCTTTCACCACCAGAATCGATCTCACAGATCTCCCACTGAACAGGGTCTACCATAGGCCCAAGCAAAACCCCTCAGCAACAAAGGCGTCCCCTTGAAGCCAAAACGGTTTCGATACCAAATGTAGGTTTTAACCCCGTACAGAAATTACATGCATACGAATTCTAAAACAAAGAAAATAAACAATGCGAGAGCATAACACATAAAACACATATACACAGAGATTTTCCTCTCGATCCCAAAACCGGGACTACCAGCTTGATTTTTCATTATGTTCCTTTCAATGTTATAATACATATTTATACATGCCGAAGCATCCAATACCATGGACCGAAAGCCATCGCATCTAAAACCATGGACCGAAAACCATTGCTTCCAAAAACATGTTCGAAAATCATGCATAAAACCATAGATAGGTCCTCCCAACCTAACATAGCGTCCAAAACCAAAATTTTCCGAGGCGCTGCCCCGGACCCCATAGAGTGGGGTTATCTGCACCCCGTAAACCCCCTGTGACTCCCCCCGCTATGCAATCGGCACAACGAAGGGGGGGCTCTGCCCTCGTTCTAACCCCCCGATTAACTACGTGGGCTAATCGTGGAAAGAATAGAACACAATCCAGCATTGCTCCTTTAATTAATTTCTAACATTTTAGTCAAAAAAAATATTCCTTATTAATAATTGTTATTTTTTTATTCAAAATTTACCATTGGAATTAATTCTCGCTACATCGTTCCATTATTTAATCTCTTCCTAATATCAAACTCTCCATATTGTTTTGATGATGACCCACACTAAGTGGTTTGAAATGCGTCAACACATTATTTCTCATGTGATTTTTATTAAAATATTTTCATTATACAAAATTTGGATCATAGAAGCCTGAATTCTAAGAAAAAAATATGATTAAATTTATTAAATTAGTTGTATTTTATAAATAGGGATTTGTGATTATTTGTGTTACTAGAAAGTTTCTTTTAGCCATCTAATTGGCTTCCAACTCTAAAATTTGAATTCTTGCCAACCTAGTGGCCACAATTGTCTTTCTTACTTGCATCAATATCCTAACCTATAAATATTCATCGACCATTTAATTTATATAATTTTAATAGTTAAAATTATTTATAATCACTTGTAACAAATAATTAAAATTAATGATACTCATAACAACCATTCTAATTTAACATCATCTCATAATTAATAACCTTATAGCTTAAAAAAAATCATAATGACAAAATTTAACAATGTCACAGACTTAGAAAGTCTACCACTTGATTCAACTGTCATGTATATAAAATCCTATCCACGTATCGATTTGCATCCTATATAGTTGTATTTATTTATATTATATTATTGAAAAGAAAAATATGCCCTTTAAAATAAATATATTTAAAAAAAAAATGAAATATTTAAATTAATTAATATATTATTAATAATTACTCATGAGGTGTAGAATAGATTGTGATGGCATATATTGTTAAGTCACTCCGTGATGCGAAGGTTACTAGTTTGACAATTTATGGGTAAAAATCCAATCATGTTAAGCATTGGTGTGGCCTAGGTCAAGTAAAATTCCCCACTGATTTTGATGACTTAAGTATCACTGAGCCCTGGTTTCTCAAACCACAAATCAAGCCTAAAGTCAAACTCAGACATAAATACTTACCATCATTGATATACAAGGCTATATTGTCATTTCCCTTTCCTATATACAAAATAAATATCTTTAAAAATTCATTTTTCAAAAATAGATTTTTTTTAAACATATATTACATTTCTTCAAAATACTTAAAATCCTTAAAATTTAAAATAATAAACAATATTATAACCTAATAAAAAATTCAAAATTTTCAAAAATATATATGGTAATGAAGTAAATAAATAAAATAAAATCTAAAAATTAATGTCAAATATCTCTCTCACATATATTATACATATAATTTAAATTAAATTAAATCATCAATTAAATTAAATATTTACTTGGTAATAATTTCAAATTACACATATGTATTAATACTACATATATAAAATATAAATTCAAACCATTAATTAAATAAATTAAATCAAATATTCACGAAGAAAATATCAAATTTACTAAAATACAATTTTTTTAAAATAATTTTATTTCTTTTCATACTTAATAGATCCAAAATTAAATAAATTTTATATTAATTAAATTAACAAATAATAAATTAGAAAAAAACATATTCATAATTAAAATAAACATACATTAATTAAATTTTGATGGGTATTAATAAATATGAAATGGGGGCTTTGGAGGTTGTGCTCGTCTCCCCAAACGCGATGGTATTAATGTAGGGGGGCATGGCTAGCGCCCACATGTAATTGCATGTAGATCCCTAGTTGACATTAGCCATTATCATATGAACGTTTGGAGTTCGAGAGTTATGGTTTGAGTGGAGGCAAGGGTTGGCCTCGACCTCCCAACGCTTGCGCTATGCTCCAATTGACAACGTTGACACTTATGTATTAGGGCTTGCATTTGTAATTGAGTTGGTGAGGCATGAGCCCTCTGGCCCGTGAGGGTGTTGGTGACAACAACAGAGTACCATTGGCATTCTGCCATATGGTTGCATTCTTATAACCTGAGAATACAATGGGTTGGTGACGGAGTCATTTGCTTCTCGCAACGTGAAAAGTCAAGTTGATTTCTTTCTTCGCTTGGGTATTTCGCTTATTGTAATTTTGTGTTTGGGTCCGAGGTTGTAAATTAAAGTCTTAAGCAAGGATTGAGAGACAATCCTATTTCAATTTCGAAATCATGGAGGACATGTCATCTTGGGTTCCTAACCTTAGGCACATCGGGGGCAAGAAGAACCAATATCCGAATTCTATGGCTTTTCACTTGCAAATGAAGACCCTCGTAGGTCTAGTCATGAAATTCAAGCAACTGGAGTGGTATAATGTCTTCGTTGTTGAAAAATGCAGCAAGAAATTCTTAATTGGATTTTGCCTTAATTAAATTGAGGAAATCTGAAATTCCGCATCAACATATAGTCTGGATGAGTTAACTGGGGTGGCATGGTTGATAGCAACAAAAAAATCTAAAAATTAATGTCCAAGTCTCTCTCTCACATATATTATACATATAATTTAATTTAAATTAAACCATCAATTAAATTAAATATTCACTTGGGAATTAATTTCAAATTATCTTATATATATATATATAAAATTCAAACCATTAATTAAATAAATTAAATAAATATTCATGGAGGAAATATTCAAATTTATTTAATGCAATTTTTTTTAAATAATTTTATCTCTTTTCATATTTATAGATCCAAAATTAAAATAAATTTATATTAATTAAATTAACAATAATAAATTATAAAAAAAAAAAAAAAAAAAAAAAAAAAAAAAAAAAAAACATATTTATAATTAAAATAAGCATACATTAATTAAATTTTGATGGGAATTAATGAATATGAAATGGGGGGTTCAGAGGTTGTGCTTGTCACCCCCAAACATGATGGTATTAATTTTGGGGGGCATGGCTAGTGCCCACATGTAATTGCATGCAAATCCCTAGTTGACACTAACCATTATCATATGAAGCATTTGGAGTTTGAGAGTCATGGTTTGAGTGGAGGTGAGGGTTGGTCCTCGACCTCCCAATGCTTGTGTTATGCTCCAATTGACAACGTTTACAATTATGTATTAGGGCTTTCATTTGTAATTGAGTTGGTGAGGCATGAGCCCTTTGGCCCGCAAGGGTGTTGGTGACAACAAAAGAGTACCATTGGCATTCTGGCCTATGGTTGGATTCTTAAAACCTAAGAATACAATGGATTGGTGAGGGCGTCATTTGCTTCTTGCAACGTGAAAAGTCAAGTTGATTTATTTCTTTGCTTGGGTATTTCACTTATTGTAATTTTGTGTTTGGGTCTAAGGCTGTAAATTAGAGACTTAAGCAGGGATTGAGAGACAATACTATTTCGATTTCGAAATCATGGAGGACATATCATCTTGGGTTCCTAACCTTAGGCACATTGAGGGCAAGAAGAACCAATATCTAAATTCTATGGTTTTTCACTAGAAGATGAAGACCCTACTAGGTATGGTCATGAAAGTCAAGCAACTAGAGTGGTATAACGTCTTCGTTGTTGAAAAATGCCGCAAGAAATTCTTAATTTGATTTTGCCTTAGTCAAATTGAGGAAATCTGAAATTTTGCATCAAGATATAGTCTGGATGAGTTAACTGAGATGGCATGGTTATCCTTCAGTTAGCTTAGTTAATTTGAGTTAATTGAACTAGATGGTGGTCACTTGAGTAGCAGGACATCATTCTAACTCAAAGATCATCTAGTTAACTAATCAATCAACTAATAATTATCTCATGCATGCAAAGAATATGAGTTGTCCATTTGTGGTGCAGTTTCCAAGGCAGTTAACCGACAGTTGTAAACTAGTTGAGTGTACATGTGTTTCATGAGGTAGGGTGGACCATCCTTGGGAATTGCACAATCAATTAGAGGAATTCCTTAATTAATAGGAGTCCAATTCCTCAAGGAAAAACGTAAGAAATTAGGGGTTTGGTGTTGGGTAGCAGAAGCCCCGCACAACGGTCAGGGGGCTCGAAGCCCACAATTTTGGGTAAAAGCAGGGTAAAGACTCCGCGGATGTGTAGAGTGCGATTTGTAATAATTCAAAGTCAAAGGGGTAGTCCACCCAAAAATAATTTAAAGAAATGTAAATTGATTCTGCCCACCCATGGATCGCAGTCCATGGAGAGGTATAAATAGAGCGAGGCTCTATGGGTAGAGTAGCTAATTTTTTGTGGTATGATTTTGGGAGTTGACAGGTGATGGGAAAAACATTCTGAAAGCGTTTGTAAGTTCGAGTCTGAGTCTGGATTGGTGATAGAGGCTCTGGAGATGTGTGCGTAGAGGCCTGGTAGAGTCCACAGTTGTGCACGGACCCCTGCAGCGGAGTGCGCAGGGTGGAAGTTGAATGTATTGGTTTAATAAAGCTAAGTCATTCTAGAAATTCGTGATCTATGTTGACTCTATTTATGCATTTGCCTTAGACTTCTATTATGATTATTTAATAAAGCTATGATCTATTTTGGATATGCACACTGGTTATTTGCATTAATTAATATTGCTAAATGATTGCTTAAAGACCTTAAGAAGTAGATCTGATCTGCAATATCTCTTTAACGATTAAACAAGCGTTTTGTCTTGGGTCCACGTGAAGGTCAGACAGCTGAATTGCAGGGTTAGTTCCAAACCTTCAAAGTTCGCATCACGATGTCCCTCTGGTGCGGAAACCTGGTTCCAGCACCGCCCCCTGCTACCTCGGGTGAGACCTCAGTCTGCGCTCTACGCACTGTTTCCGAAAGGGTCGGTAGCGCAGGTTTTGTTTAGCTAAAATAACTCTTTCAAACCTGGGTCAAGCCCCAATAAGCCAAAACATGGTTCTGTTTCTAGGACCGGGATCTGCCTAAGGGATGTCTAATGTCTGAACATTGGAACCCTACGAAGAAAGAACTTGAAAATTGGTTGGATCAGAAGCTGCACGAGTTTGTGGTACAGGAAAATAGAAACCCGCGGATATCAAAAGAAAGGTGGTTAGATCGTCACATATACATGAATATCCACGAGATATTTTTCGCATCTTTCTCGACAGAGTTGTACGAGTGGATCACGAGACTGGCTGACAGTGTAGGAAGGTGCAGACTTGATCAACCTATAGTGTGGACCCCATAGGTGGTGCGCAGGCTAGAAGCATCCAAAGATAAGATCGCGAGAGCAGTAGATCACGGGTTGGATCGGATCATAGGAGGATTCATCACTGAGTTCGCGATAGATATGACTCTAAGCTACAACGAAGCGGAGAGACACTTTCTCCAAGGGCCGTGGGTAAATACATCAAATCTCTGAACACCTGGATTAAAATGCTGTTATGTGAAAAGCGAGTCATGCAAGTCCATTAATGTCGGGGGTAACACAAAGCGGAAGAGGCTACCGAGGAATTGAAGGATTAGGGAATAGCCCCCTGATCTCACTACCACAAGATAGTGAAGAAGAGCTTGTTGGGTTTTCTCCAGGGAGCATGGTTCGATTGATAAAGCAGCACATCACCTCGTCACCACAGCCATCCACCCCACCACCCATGTCACCAGTATCACCCACGTCATCCACTCCACCACCCCCACCTCCAAGACCCAGAATGGTGAGTGCAATCAAGTTGCCGGTATTTAAGGGCGCAGGGAATGAGTCATCAGATCAGTTTTGGTTTGTGGCCACTTTGGTAAGCACACTACAGGACCGCGCATTGACATGGTACATGAAGCACATTAACGATCATCCAACTGATGGGATCGCGGAAATCCAGATCACTTTGGTCAAAGAGTTTAGCCAGCCCAAATCGAAGACACAGTCGATCATTGGGTTGAAGGAAATTACAATGCTGTTAGGAGAAACTCCATGGGATCTAGACCAAAGGTTGAAAAGCACGATCCGCAAAGCAACATGACACTAATGGATTCGTAGCACCGCGCATGGTTTGTGGCATCTCTGACACCACATCTAAGGACGGCGTTATCACAGTAGAAGGTTTCGACCCAGGTGGAAGCATTAGAAACGATGATGCGGTTGCATGAGACCCCTATACAGGACCCAGGGTTGGGAGTTCAACAGATCCACATGCAGCTACAAAACTGTGCTTAGAAATGTAGAGCTTGAAACAGGAAAAGGCACCACGAGTAGAGGCATGCACAAAGATATGGTGTGTCAAATGCAAGGGACAAGGACACGATAAGGATCACTACCCCGTATTTACGAATTATCTGCTAAGGGGAGGGCTAGTGCCATAAGACTAGAGGTGCAAACAGGGCCAAGTGCAGGCCCTCCCTTTTTTGTGTGATTTGTCAAGTAGGGGGTAAGCATGCAACCAAAAACTGTCACCTATTACAAAAGTATACCCAGACACCACAACATCTATATTGCAATTTCTGTAGATTAGTTGGGCATGATGAATGAACATGTTGAAGCTACAACTTAATGATGGAAAGAACCCCAGCCTACCGTGTGCAAACAGAGATACGGAGTTTTGACGTGGCCGCAGGGTCGTGTGGCGAATTTCCTGGCCAAGGACGAGGAAGAGGAGGTATGGAGTTGGGGCATGGTCGTGGCCAGCTGATCTGTTATAATTGCGGAGGGCCAAGGCACTATGCACAAGATTGCACCAACCCTACTAGAATATCGTGTCCATATTGTGAACAATTTGACCATGAAATGTTCGACTACCCAACGTTGATCGCTCAGATGTGCAAAAAGGGGGTGCTACAACCGTCACCAACTCAAAACATCTAGATGATGAGATCTGAACCATGCGAGGAAGAACCTAGGGTCAATATGGTATGCAAAAGTAGCATGACTACAAGAGAGGACATGATCGGTCAACCTGAAGGAAGTGTGCGGGGTCAGGAGGTATCAGTAAAAGAACTCGGATCAGAAAAGAAGCCAACGAGGGGGACAGGTAAGGAAGCTAAGCAGGGCTTCACGGTGGTCTCTACTCTAGGTAGGAAGGCGCAACCTGACCTGGCAATGGACCCGTCTCTGCTTACTACCTTTTTAGAGACATGCACAAAACTGTTACGTGACACCAAAGCAATAAAAGGACTACAAGAATTAATCGATAGTTGCTTAGGGTCGGAAGGACCCAGAGTCATTCGAAAGTTGGGAAAGCACATGTTGCATACTGGGTGGGAGATGTGTCTAACAGCGCAAATTGGAGACTATGAGATGGATCGAGTCGTCCTAGAATTGGGGTCGAACGCAAATGTCTTACCGAAACAAACCTGGGAACGTATGGGCAAGCCAACATTACAGTGGTCCCCGATTCAATTGCGGATGGCCAATCTACAAAAGGTCTTACCCATGGGGCGACTGACAGGGGTAACAGTCGACATTGAAGGTGTAAATACCTAAACTAACTTTGAATTAATAGAAATTGTGGACGATAGTAACCCGTACCTTACACTGCTAGGTATCGACTAGGTAATGGACATGAACAGGGTGATCAGCTTGAAGAAACGAAAAATGGTATTCGAGAAAAACCCTCTACAGTTAGTAGTTCCGTTGGACCCCATCGAAGGTGCCCGTTACACTGAACCAGTGCGCGAAGGAGACAGTGAGGATGAACTAGGCTGCATCTACTAGATCATAGCACGAGGACTGGTGAAGCCGACAACCGAAGAAGACACCTCCTAGGATCGCGACAGTACTTACACAACAGATTCTAAGGAAGAGATGGAGTGATGGCAAAACCGCTTGTAGAAGGTATCAACACTAAGTTATAATATGATAACTAAGTCACTGCAACGCATGACATCTAAAGTAAGGGAAGTATTGGCCCCTGAGGCCGCAGCAGGCAAGACGGCAGATATGAATCGTGGGAGAAAGAAGAAACTGGACAAGCACGGTATGCATCTGCAAGCGGTCTGCACAACTACCAGGCAAGTCAAAGAAAGCAACAAGGTGTGGATGCCCACCTAACTAAGAAGTATACCGCGACAGCAGGAACAACGACATAGTCCAGCTGCTAGCGGCCACGTAATCGGGTTACGTGGGGGACAAATGCACAGCGTTCGCACACACGGATGGGATATTGCCAAGCCATGTGTAAGGGGGAGTCAATGGAGCTATCCACCTGACCGCCAGCAAACAAGGATGAGGGCGTAGTGCCGAAGGGGAACAACGCAGGCTGAGGAACCTTCCCCACTCCAAATCACTACGGACACCCGAGATAAGGAAACTCGGTGATTATTGGAAACCATTTGGCACGACAAAGAACGGCTTTGCAAACTCAACAAGGAATGTGCACAGCGGGAAAAAAGGAGTGCAGAGCTGGAAAAGGAAATCAGCCAAATACAAAGGGAAGTTACGCAAAAGGGCCATGCGAAGCATAGGAAAACTGATTTGGCCAGCTCGCCTACGCTACTCAAATGCCCTATGCCCTTGCTATCATGGTTGCTACCGCACCGCCGTCAGCGCACCGGACGCGCAGCGCGACTCAATCTTCCGGCGTGCAAAGGGTGTGTGAAGCCCAGGCTAGCAAGGACATGGAAGGCGTGCACACGATGTGTGCCCACCTGACTATCCATAGGAGGACCAGTCCCAGGGCCCCACGCAGTTGAAAGAGGGTGCGTGACTATAAAACGGGCTACTATGAAGCTGCGCGATATGGCCACAACATACATACAAAAATCGCATTTGCGACCCTGGGGTTTTGCTGTCGCGAAGGAAAGATGGAAAGAAACCGTTGCAGGTATTGTTCATGATACGATGGCCCATTTAAAGCACAATGGAATGCTCTGTGTCTTGTCTATTCCTCACTTCCTCCAGCCTCCTATCACCATCTTGGTCATAAAGCAGTTGCTTTGTTTAGTTCATGAGGAAATGTTATGGATCGGAAAACCGGTCTGTATCACAACTGCACTTGTTCATCGAGTCTCGCACCTTCCCTACGACGAAAGAGACCCTCGAGAAATTACTGATAGAAGTAACGATGTCGTGATGATTGAGTGACTGAAACAGAAGTATCAGCTCACGAAGGGACAACGAGGGTACATCATTAACAATATCTCAGATAGCGTAGTCCGCGTTGACACTCAGTCGCTGGCAGGGAAAGTAATGAGGAAATGTCATGGCACTGAGGTCCCTGCAGTAGTTATCGCACTTGTTGAGGAATGTGAAGCCGACGTACAGTTCAATTGGTCACAGTTCCTTTGCGAAGAGTTTCTGACCAATTGTCGTGGAGTGTAGGAGGAGGGCAAGACTTTCCATTATGCGTGGTTGCTCCTGTCCATTATGCTGGTCGCCATTGACTTACCTGAAGAAAGCCAGTTTCTAGTCCTAGACTCAGAATGGCCGGAAGCCGCCTAATATGCTTCCCTCTGAGCGACAAGGGACGCAAGACGGATTCGAAATATCAAAATCTTTTGGACACTGATGGACGCGAATGTACATCAGTGGATTAATGAGTTACCCCGCTTAACAGACGAAATCTATGAAAGCATGAAGCATATTGTTGAATTTAAAGCCGACATCCATCGTATCTACATCAGGGCACGTAAGGACCCGGCCCAGGCATGGACCTCCCTCTAATTTATTGCTATTGACGATGTTGTCAACGGGATTGTGGATACCTAGCCACCGGCATGACGCGGACCGGCGGCGATAGAGTGCAATGAGGCCGCTATCCGACAGAAAAAGGAGGAAGCTAAGCGTGCCGCACAGCAAAAGCGCAATGAACAATTCGTTGCGGAAGTGCAAGCAGCACGGGAAGCGGCGCTGGCAGCAACAGGAAAGACACCACCAGGAGGGGCAGCATCAACAATGAACAAGGGCAGTCATAAGGCACCCACTAAGATGGCTGTAGACGAACCACCAGCAACAGGCATGGATTCACCCTTGAAGCGGCTAGTGTCATCAGAGCAGCCGAAGCCGCGCAAGAAGGAAAAGGTGTCTAAAACGGACAACGGAGTGACCACGCTAACCGAAGGGGACCTAACTAACGTTGAAAATACCATTCGAGACACCACTCATGAGGGAGTCGACAAGGCCATGTCAGAGCAGTAGATTGTGTTGGGGGAACTCCACACAGTTATGAGAACTTGGGACAAGAATCGCGCCGTTAGGCACCAGCGCTACTCCGGGGGTTCCCAGTATGACAGATGCGGAAATGTTGTTAAAAGCCCAAATGGCTCATTCCATCCAGATTTAAGCAGGAGCATTGATCACCACAAAGGCGGAGGATCGAGTTGTGCTAGAACAACTTATTGCGCTGGGGCTAAACGTGGCTGCTCTACCGCATGAAAGTTTGCAACAACTCCACGACAGCGCCACAATCGAACTTCGTGCCAAGGTCGGTCGAGCTGATCAAGTACTCCAAGAGCAGAAAATTAATATCGAACAGCTGCACCTCCAACGCGACGAAGCAGTCACATAGAAGCAGCAGATGGAGAAGCTAGTAGCAGAAGCCTGCTAGAGTGCCCAAGAGTTAGAAATTGGGGAGGATTTACCCATTGAGACACAGATCCATAAACTGGCTATTGGGTTCCGAAAGACAAAGGAGGAGGTCGTGCGGATCCAACTAGAGCTCAGCTCGCAGATCGCAGACTTAAAACTATAGGTTCAACCCCCAACACCACCAGAGATCCTAGAGCAACGCAAGAACATAATTACGATGGGGCGTGTGATGCTCACACGTTCAATAGCGGAATGTACCGAGATGCTAACTTAGTCAAATGTTATGCTCACTGCCCTTTAGGAGGATCCAACACTTTGCCGATTGGAAACCGAGGCCCGGGAGCTCCAACAAGCTTACAATCAGCTTAGAGGAACCGTGCAGACTGTTGATATTACCCATTACTTGGCCAAAATGCGGGAGGCGCAGGACCTTAAAATCAAAGCCGATGCCGCCAGACAAAAGGAAGTAGTGGTTAAAACCCGTCTCCAGCCATGGCTGGATGAGGCATTTGTGGTTTCAGCCACCATAGAACGCAAGATAGCCCACATGCAGGCTGAATATGCTACTATGGAGATAGCAGACACAGGAACTAAGGTGCAGGCGACACGTGGAACGGATGCAGCGAATGACAAAAGAATTTGTTGTTAGCACAAGCAACGCACAGAAGATGCTAACCGATTTCCATGCAAAGTTGGTCGAACCAGCTAAGTGACTTGGGGTGAGTCATGATGATTGTGTTGGGGGACTGTTGGGTAGCGGAAGCCCCATGCAATGGTTAGAAGGCTTGAAGCCCGCAATTTTGGGTAAAAGCAGGGTAAAGACTCTGCGAATGTGTGGAGTGCGATTTGCAATAAGTCAAAGTCAAAGGGGTAGTCCACCCAAAAATAATGTAAAGAAATGTAAATTGAGTCGGCCTGCCCATGGATTGCGGTCCATGGAGAGGTATAAATAGAGCGAGGCTCTATGGGTAGAGTAGCTAAGTTTTTGTGGTATGATTTTGGGATCTAATAGGTGATGGGAAAAACATTCTAAAAGCGTCTGTAAGTCCGAGATTGGGTCTGGGTTGGTGATAGAGGATCCGCAGCTGTGTGCGCGGAGGCCTGGTAGAGTCCCCAGCTGTGTGCGCAGACCCCTACATCTGAGTGCACAGGGTGGAAGTGGAATGTACTGGTTTGGGTATAATAATAAAGCTAAGTGATTCTGGAAATTCGCGATCTGTGTTGACTCTATTTATGCATCTGCCTTAGACTCCTGTTATGATTATTTAATAAATTTGTGATCTGTTTTGGATATGCGCACTGGTTATTTGCATTAATAAATATTTCTAAATGATTTCTTAAAGACCTTAAGAAGTAGATTTGATCTGCAATATCTCTTTAACGATTAAACAAGCATTCTGTCCCGAGTCCGCGCAAAGGTCGGACAGTTGTACAAAGTGACGCGAAATCACAGGGTTAGTTCCAAACCTTCCAAGTTCGCATCACGACATCCCTCCGGTGCGAAAACCTGGTTCCAGCACTTCCCCCCCTGCTACCTCGAGTGAGACCTCAGTCCGCGCTTCGCGAACTGTTGCCGAAAGGGCTGGTAGTGCGGGTTTTGTTTGGCTAAAATAACTCTTCTGAACCTGGGTTAAGCCCCAATAAGCCAACATGTGGTGTGTTATTTTGGTTTGTTGAACTGGTTAAGTACTAGTCAAATCAGTGATTCAGTAGGAGAGAATAGAATTTCTTTTGTAGGTTGAGCTCTAGGATTGAGCTGAAAATTATAATAGTTTCTCTTACTCACTTGATTAATGAACACAAGGTTGAAGGTGTTTCTAGCAGTTGTTTTCCCCTTAGATATATATGTGTTTTCATGTGCATCTGTGTTATTTCTTATTGTTTATGAGTTGTGCTCTCAATCATGAATTAAATTTTGTTGATGAGTAGAATAGATTTGAGTCTTGTGCTTTAGCTAAATTTCATAAGAAGTTTCATATCTACACATTAATTTCTACATGGTATCAGAGCAGGATTCATAGTAGAGAAATTTTTTTGAAGTTGTTATTGCAAGAGGATCGAATTTGTAGGATTAATTCTTCAGAGCTAGCAGGATGGCTTTCTATGGTCTAAGACTTGAGTATGCCCTTGAGGGAAGCTCAAACTTTGTTGCTTGGAAGGACCGCATGGAGGCAGTGCTAGAGGACAATGGGTTGAAGGAATTTTTTGAGATAGACATTTCAAAACCAGGATCATATAATGTCAAGGATCTACCAGAATGGAGGAAGTGTGTAGCCAAGGCGAGGAGAATCATATTGGAGGGAGTAAAGGACCACATTATCTCAAATATCCACGGGAAAGAAACTCTATATGCAATGTGGCAAGCATTGGTAGATTTGTTCCAAAATAGTAGTGACGACAAGAAGTTGGCGCTCAAGAATAAACTTTGAAATATCAAGATGCGGAACAATGACTCTATTCAACAGTATCTAAGCAAGTTCACACAATGTCGTGATGAACTTGGTGGAGTTGGTGTTACTATTGTAGAAGATGATTTGGTAAGCCTAGCCCTTCTAGGCCTTCCCAAGAGTTAGCATAGTTACCAAGATTCAGTGAACAGAAGAGAGAAACTACCAAATTGGGAACGCTTATGGTCCCATTTGGTACAAGAGGAAATAAGGTGAAATACCAGAGGCGAGACTTCATCCAAAGGAGCAGATGAAGAGGACTTTTCTCTAGTGGGAAAATGAATGAAATCCAAGGGAAAGAATTCCCAAGGTGAGACTGATTCCAGCCAAGAGGGCAAGAAGAAAGACTTGTCCAAAATTAAATGCTTCAATTGTCATGAATTCGGTATGCCACTCAGTGTCCACACAAAAATTCTAGCAAGAAGGATCCTGCAGTAGCAGCAGCAAGTGAATCTTTGGCTTCACAATTCGAGCTTGACTTCACCCTTATCGCATGCATGTTGAGCACTGTGATGG
Source organism: Pinus taeda (assembly GCA_000404065.3). Classification (NCBI taxonomy): domain Eukaryota; kingdom Viridiplantae; phylum Streptophyta; class Pinopsida; order Pinales; family Pinaceae; genus Pinus; species Pinus taeda. The sequence continues at coordinate 26,991 of APFE031536939.1, read as the reverse complement.
GGAGTGTGTGGTACTTGGAAAATGGTGCCTCGTTCCACGTGACGGGGAATAGACAATTTTTCAGTGACTTGGAGAAGAAATATCTCCATAGGAACATTGAGTTTGGAAATGATGGAAGGTACAACATGACCAGGATTGGTACAATCACCTTTCAGAGGGAGTCAAGTTCCCCTCTCAAAGTCAAGGATGTCATGTTCGTTCCAAGCCTAACGAAAAATCTCATCTGAGTAGCAGTGTTGGAAGACTGTGGTAACATGATATTCAGCAAAGGGAAAGTATTCCTAAGACACATAGCAATGGAGCAGGTGACGCAGATCGGTGCTCGAGTCAAGAACCTATATGCACTTGAGGTAGAAGATGCATGTAAATCTTTGAGAAGCAAGGCAAGGGCTAGAGACATGGTGGTTGAGAGGGAGCATGATTTGCCTCTCAAAATGAAGCCTCAAAAGGAGTCTCAGGAAGTTATGGAGCAACCATAAATGGAGAAGCAAACAAGAGGCAGAGTGGAGACATCCACTCAAGTAGATACCTATAGTAGGGGGAGAGTTCAAGCCAAGTGGCAGAGGGAGCACATGCAGCGATACCTCCAAGTGTGAGGTGGGGTGATGTGAGGCCCTAGTCCCATGAGTGTAGAAATTTGGGCAAGGTTCATTGAGGTGTTATCCTCATGGATCATTACCCATCTTATAGGAGCCCACAATATTCAGTAGCAAGAGGATCAATTTTAATTAGATATTGAGGAGCGCAGAGCGTTGACAGCATAGCAGGAGGCTCAGTCGCAGAGTCAACAACAAAATTTTTCCAATGGACAATTGCAGATGTTGCAGTAGAAATAACAACAGTAAGAGGTGTTACGTCCTGTACATTTCATAGATGCATGATAGGGTTGGTTGATAATCCCTTTCTTGTTGAGAGAGAGTGTTGAAAAATGCAACAGGAAATTCTTAATTTGATATTTCTTTAGTCGAATTGAGGAAATTTGAAATTCCACATCATCAAACAATTTGGATGAGTTAACTAAGGTGACATGGTTGTTATCACTCAGTTAGCTTAGTTAATTCGAGTTAGGAGCATGAAGTTTGGTTGTATGTAGTGATTCCTAAATTTTAGGAGCATAGGTTGAGTTAATTTCAGTTGTGATTAGTTAAACTAGTTCTAACTGTTAATTGAACTAGTTGGTGGTGAGTTTAGTAAGACATTAGTCTAACTCAAAGATCATGTAGTTAACTGATCAATCAACTAATAATTAGCTCACGCGTGCAATGAATACGAGTTTCCCAGTTGTGGTAGAGTTTCCAAGGCTGTTAATCAACAGTGATAAACTAGTTGAGTGTATAGGTGTTGCATGAGGTCACGCTGACCCTCCTTGGGAATTGTGCAATCAATTAGAGGAATTCCCTAATTAATATGGGGCAAATTCCTCAAAGAACAACGCAAGGAAATAGGGGTGTGGTGTACAAAATTGGTTAAATACTAGCAAGATCAAGCATTCAATAGGAGAGAATAGACTTGCTTTTGTAGGTTGAGCTTTGGCATTGAGCTGACAATTGTAATATATTCTCTTACTCACTTGATTAATGAACACAAAGCTGAAGGCGTTTTTAGCAGTTTCTTTCCCATTAGATATATGTGTTTTCATGTGCGTGTGTATTATTTCTTATTTCATGTTTACGAGTTGTGCTCCCAATCGCGAATTAAATTTTGTATATGAGTAGAGTAGATTTGAGTCTTGTGTTTTAGTCAAATCTCATAAGCAATTTCATATCTACACATTAATTTCTACATTCGCCACCCGGGAAGAAAAGGATGCTTAAAAATCAATGCTTCTACTTAGACAACACTTACTCCCACCTGGGTCATGTGGAGGGGCATATTGCCGATGGTTTTGATAGTAGGGATCCAACAGATCCACCAAGTTTGAGCATGAGGGTACTAATGTGTACTTCAGGAAGGAAATTCAAGACACTTCTTTGAGAATTCAAAGCGGTGGTTTGCATAAACACGTGGGTCGTGATGGAAGGAACACTAAAAAGGTCAAAGGTTTGTTGGTCAGTGTTCCATCCAGATGGCTTTACAGTTTGACGTCTTTTGTTTTTTTTGGCCCAGTTAATAGGGCTTTTGACTATCATGATGTACTTAGTTGTTGGTTGTATATGTGTTGGCTATGGTGTATTATTGTGAGTGGAAACTTTTATAACTAGTGTCTTTTAAAGAAATTCAAAACTAATAATAATAAGAGTATTATTTGAAGAGAAATAAAATCCTCAAAAAACAATCTAGCAAAAATCAGATAACCTTAATTTTCCTTCATAATACAACACATTGATTTACCAAAAACACCACTACATTAACTAAATTAACAAATAATAAACTAAAAAAAAATCATATTTATGTTAAGTCGCTTTAAGAAAAATTAAAAATTCTACTTTAAATCACTCAAAATAAATTTATACTAAATAGAATAGAAAATAACATAACATATATAGAAATTATCAATATACTAAAATAACCACTCATTTCGTAACATAAATGAAACAAATTATTATCAAAATCATATTCCTAACCAATACAATGGGTTAAAATAATCCATCATTTTATAACCTAACAAAAATTTATTATGAAATAATTTCATAACAAATATGCGACAGGTTAATTAATTCAATTCAACTTTATTCAATCCAAAACTTTTTATATGAATTAAGAATTAATTAAAATCGTTAAAAAAAATTATTTTTATATTAACTAAAAATTTGATATTTTCCTTATAGCTATCGATGTAATAATATTTAACATAACATTAATTTAATTTTAACTAATTATATATTTCGTGTATTTGAGAAGCGTGAAGTGTCATCAATTTTAATGAATAACATAACTACAATCTAAATCATTTTTGTATTTACACCCTGCATAAAAGTTGTTTGAAAGTGGTTCCTTAATGTGACATCGTGGAGGAAGGAAATCCACACTGCTAAGATGCGCTACTGTAGTCAAACACTGAGTTTGACCAAACCCATAACCAATTCAGAAAATCCAGGCAACCACATCTTTTTTTTTCATATTTTAGGCCTTCGTTCAATTGTTGCCGCAAATGCATTTGGGACATCCACGAACATCAAGAAGCTCTAACGACATTAAATGTTCCACGCCGGGCAGCTCCCGGATCTCACGGCATTGCTGAACTTCTAATGTTTTAAGCTTTGTCAGTTGCCCCAACCAGGGTATGCAGGGTATGCTCCTCAGCTTCACACATCCAGCAACATTCAACTGCTCCAAAGAAGTCAAACATTCCACCCCTGGCAGCTCTTGTATCTCACGACATCCACTAACATCCAGAAGTGTAAGCTTTGTGAACTGCCCCAACCCTGGTATGCTCCTTAGCTTCTCACATCCATTAACACTCAACCCTTCCAAAGAAGTCAAACATTCCACCCCTGGCAGCTCTTGTATCTCACGACATCCACTAACATCCAGAACTGTAAACTTTGTGAACTGCCCCAACCCTGGTATGCTCCTCAGCTTCACACATCCTGCAACATTCAACTGCTCCAAAGAAGTCAAACATTCCACCCCTGGCAGCTCTTGTATCTCACGACATCCACTAACATCCAGAAGTGTAAGCTTTGTGAACTGCCCCAACCCTGGTATGCTCCTTAGCTTCTCACATCCATTAACATTCAACCATTCCAAAGAAGTCAAACATTCCGCCCCTGGCAGCTCTTGTATCTCACGACATCCACTAACATCCAGATGTGTAAGCTTTGTGAATTGCCCCAACCCTGGTATGCTCCTTAGCTTCTCACATCCATTAACACTCAACCATTCCAAAGAGGTCAAACATTCCACCCCTGGCAGCTCTTGTATCTCACTACATCCACTAACATCCAGAAGTGTAAGCTTTGTGAACTGCCCAAACCCTGGCATGCTCCTTAGCTTCTCACATCCATAAACACTCAACCATTCCAAAGAAGTCAAACATTCCACCCCTGGCAGCTCTTGTATCTCACGACATCCACTAACATCCAGAAGTGTAAGCTTTGTGAACTGCCCTAACCCTGGTATGCTCCTTAGCTTCTCACATCCATTAACATTCAACCATTCCAAAGAAGTCAAACATTCCACCCCTGGCAGCTCTTGTATCTCACGACATCCACTAACATCCAGATGTGTAACCTTTGTGAATTGCCCCAACCCTTGTATGCTCCTTAGCTTCTCACATCCATTAACACTCAACCATTCCAAAGCAGTCAAACATTCCAACCCTGGCAGCTCTTGTATCTCACGACATCCACTAACATCCAGAAGTGTAAGCTTTGTGAACTGCCCCAACCCTGGTATGCTCCTTAGCTTCTCACATCCATAAACACTCAACCATTCCAAAGAAGTCAAACATTCCACCCCTGGCAGCTCTTGTATCTCACGACATCCACTAACATCCAGATGTGTAAGCTTTGTGAACTGCCCCAACCCTGGTATGCTCCTTAGCTTCTCACATCCGCTAACACCGAACGACTTCAAAGATGTCGAACATTCCACTCCTGGAAGCTCTTGTATCTCAGGGTATCCACTAACATTCAGATGTGTAAGCTTTGTGAACTGCCCCAATCCCGGTATGCTCCTTAGCTTCTCACATCCACCAATCAGCAACCACTCCAAAGAAGTCAGACATTCCACCCCTCGCAGCTCTTGTATCTCACGACATCCACTAACATCCAGAAGTGTAAGCTTTGTGAACTGCCCCAACCCTGGTATGCTCATTAGCTTCTCACATACTCTAGCACTCAACACCGCCAAAGAGGTCAAATATTCCACACCTGGTAGCTCTCGTATCTCGTGGCATTGCTCAACAAATAGATTTGTCAGTCTTGTAAGCTGGCTGCTGGCCCAGCCCTTGTATTCTCTCGAGCTTCTCACATCTCTGAACATCCAAAATCTCCAAAGATACCAACGTTTCAAAACAGGGGAGGTCCTCAACATTCACACAGCTGCTGATGTCGAGATCTGGAGGGTTTGACAGGCCACAAATCCATCCTAGTTGCCTCAATTCATGACACCCCCTCAAGGACAGTCGTTGAAGGTTGGGGCAAACACGCTCTTCAAAAAATACCTGCCTTATTTCTGTGCCTGACAGCTCTAATGTCTTGAGCAAAAACATGCACATGCCATTGGAGGAATTCAATTTATTCATTGTTCTTTCCCCTTGTAATGATAAGTGTCTTTCTATGTCTCCTCCAACCCTTTTAAATGGAAGTTCCCCCAACGGACAATCTGATACCACTAGAGATTCTAGATTGTTCATCTTGAGAAGGTGTTCTGGTAGATATTCTATCCCGCACTTTTTTATATCCAAATGTGTCAACTGAGTCAACATTTCAAAGGAATCGGGCAAGGATTTCAATTGCGGCGAAGAAGAGAGTGAGAAGATCTTCAAGCTCTTGAGGTCACCGAGCCAAAGTGGAAGTGCTTCCAACAAATCGCTACCTAATTTTAGAGCTTCCAAATTGCAGAGGTCTCCAATAACGCTAGGCAATTCTTTTAACTTTGTTTCCTGCAAATATAGCTGTTGCAAGGACTGTTGACGTGCGACTTGGGGTGGCAAATCTACCAACTGACTGCAGGATGAAAGATCCAAGTGCTCCAGCATTTTAATATCTCCGAGAGTTCCATTGTCGATGGCCAAATTCTCGCAACCCCTCAATGAAAGATGTTTCAGGCGAGCTAAATTGCTAAATGAATTGGGAAGAGTGAGCAAAGAGGAAGCACCTTCCAAATCCATGAGCTGTAAGTTATTTAGCTCTCCAAATGAAACAGGTAGCGACACCAATTTTGAGAACCCTTTGAAAATTAAGTATTTCAAAGAGTGCAAATGACAAAATTCGTCCGGCAACCTTTCGACGGTCACTGCTTTGGAATGATTCCATATGGCGATCCTTTGGAGGTACTTCAGCTGCCCTATAGATCTTGGAATCTCTGAGAGGGGAGCCGAGATATTTAACTCTTTCAAATCGAGAGGCAACACCTGCAATGTTCACGTTTCAACATAAGATTGTAGCATACAAAATGAGAAATTAAATGAAGAAGGATAAACGCACACATATTTTCGTACTTTAGATTGATGTGGCCACAGTCTATTCAAAGTGCTTCCCTGCATTTCCAGAACTCTTAACTTCATCATCGGAATCCAGTCAGGAAGGGAAGAGTGGGAAAATCCATACCAACGGAGCCATGTCAAATGCAGTTTCTGCTCCCTCAATATGTCTTCTAAATTATCTTCTTCAGTTGCAACAAGTTGCAACTTCCTAAAATCGAAATTACTGAATAGAGGCCTGATCCGTGATACTTGTGAAGTCGGGGTATTTGAAAGGTCGGGATGTTTATCCGTGAAGAAATCAAGGGAGGAGCTAACCATGCTTATTCCGCTAACCTCAGATATTACCTGCTCGTTGATCAAGAAAAAAAAAAAATCTACAGTGAACTAATCTAACTTTGTCATGAAACAACAAATTTCAAAGCTTAAAATTTAATTAAACCCAAGAAACAAGTTTGGATTGTCGAAGTACTTACATGTGAGGATCGCTGTAACAAATCATCAGTGCTATTGGTTGTCGAACCCCAAATACGAAGGGGCATTACTTCCTTGGCAAATTTTCTTCCAAGATCCCTAATATGATCATGCATATTTATTTTATTTTCAGTGTCCACATCTAACAGACATTTGTCCTGCAGATTTTGAAGCCCAACATTACCCCATATCCTGGTAGCTTTATCTCTGTCTTGTCCTATGAAGAAACAAGCAACATCTAAGAATATTGACTTATCATTTTCCTCAAGTGAGTCATAACTTATTCTAAAACAGCCCCCTATCTCCTTGGGAAAATTTCCTTGAAGTCGAACCAATGGATCTTCCCAGTAATCATATTGTCGTCCATAAACTAGTGTGCCCACCACTTTCAATGACAGTGGCAATCCACCACACACTCTAACAAACCGATCTACCAAATCTGCAAATTCTGGTAGTGGATGTGGCTGATTAAAAGCATAGGAACAGAAGAGTTGTTTGGATTGAGGGATATTCAATTCCTTTAAATAATAAAGGGATCCCTCTAACACTTCATGGCTTTCAAGGACATGCTTGTCACGCGATGTAAGCAAAATCAAGCTTTCAGGGCTAAGAAAACCCTTAGTTATCAAAAGCGCTTCCTGTTGATTTGCATCATTTACATAGTCTAAAACTACGAGAGCGTGACAAGATAAGGGATGCTTTCGTATACCTTCCTCTGGACACTCAGTTTCTATATTTCCAAGTTTCAAGCCTTGAATGAGCTTACTTTTTAAAATATTTAGAGACATTTCCCTAACATTGAAAATAAAGGCTGATTCGTTGTACTTTGACCTGTTAAGGTTGAAGAATGCTGTGGCCAATGTCGTTTTTCCAACCCCGCCTACACCCAAGATCCCCACAACTTTGGGTTTCACCTGCTCCTCCTGCTCCTGCTCCTGCGCCTGCAACACTGTCTTTTTAAATTCTTCTAGTTTTAGGTCCAACCCAGTTGGATATTGAGCCACATACAAAGGTCGTTCTGGAACATTTTTTAAAACCCTTTTGAGGACGTCATCCAAGAGCTCGCCCTCGTCCCTGAATAATACACATTGATGAAGTAAAATAAAAAGTTAGAAAGTAAACATCATGTACCTTATATCATGCCAACAAATCCAATACGATTACAGATTGCCAGAGATTGTGGGAGATCCTCACCCATTATATTGTTTCAGTTCGAAACTGCTCAGATCTGCAACATATGAAAGTGTGGTTCTCCAATTCTGAATAGTGTCTGAACTGTAGCGTGGTTTTTGATCACCTGTTTGAGGGTCGGTTATTCTCTTGCCCTGGAGCTTCTGCAGGGCTTCAGCGTAGCTTCCTTTTGTCTCTGTATATCGGACCTCAGAAGGATCCACCTTAAAAAAGATGGGAAGAATGGTAACCCGCTGAGGACTGGTAGCCTTGGCGTTTTTCATGAAAACAAGCTCATTAAGACACCAACTAGATTCCGCATACCTTTCGGAGAAAATTGCAATTTGCGCCGAGGCACCGCCGATAGCTTGTTCAATTTGAGAAGAAAAATTGTGTCCCTCCTCCAATTCCTCCCTGTCCAAAAAGACGCTCAATCCATGATCAAGAAAGCGTCTATAGAGATGGCTCGCAAAAGTGTCTTTTACATCAGGCCCGCGGTGGCTTATGAAGACGTCGAAGCGGGAACAAGAAAAGGAGGCAAAGGATGAAGCCGAGGAAGAAGAAGCAGCAGAATCATTGTCATCGTGACCTGGGGCGGTAGTTAGGTTTGCCATTGCCATGGGAATCTGGATAAGTATGGACTGCCGAACAGAAATAACAAATGAAATTATTATTATGGACTCCTGAACAGAAATAATAAATGAGTTGTTGAAGCAAAGACAGTCGATTTTGATAGGCGGAAACTGCAAGCGAGCCGAGGAAGAGCGTTATAAAGTTGCAATTGATGGGTTGAGCGATGGTGTGAAATGGGCACTTTCAATAAAAGCATAGCTGTATAATGATAATTTTTATGATTGGTTGAGATTTTTTTAGATACCTGGCTTCCCATAAATATAACTCCGATATTATTTTCTACATTTTTTTCCATATTCTCCATTAAACAAGCTCAACCAAATTAATTGTTTTTAAATCAAAGCGTAATTATTTAAAAAAAAATGCATCGCTGCATAATGATAATTTTTATGATTGCTGGGGACTTTTTTCCAATACAACCCTTCAAATAAATGTAACTAGGCTATTATTTTCTACATTTTAATAAAGGAACTTGATAAGTTGAGGAATTTTTATTTAAATTGAATAAACAAATTGTAAGTAATAGGGATTTTTAATTAGAATTTCTACATTTTTAATAAAGAGAATTTTTATTTAAATTGAATCGGCAAATTATAAACCATAGGGATTTTCAATCAAAATTTCTAAATATGACTTTGATATTTTTGGGGCTAAATTAGTATATTTTAGTGAATATCATTTTATGTATTTGTTTTTATAATTAATATTTGTGATCTATTTCATTTTATAATTTTGTTAGGCACACTAGCATCTTATTATTTTAGAATTGTTATGTTAACTAACAATTTATAATAATGCTTAACATTTTGACTAAATTAAATTATATAAAACTAAAAATTAAATAAAAAGATTAATGTAGTGTAATAAAAATATTTTAACTCGTCAAAAGAAAATAGAAATAACTAAATAAAAATAAAATAAAATAAAAATGACTCACTACATTAACATGGTATTGAAAATTCATGGTATTCATGTAGAATGTAGTGCATTTAAAGACAAAAATTAAATCAGCGTAGATCCATCTTAACCCCAGATCTATATGCAAAGTTGCAAAATTGTTTTTAGAGTGAAAAAATATTTGATCATTTTCAACTTTTAATAAATTAAAAATTAAGATAAATCTAAATTAATTTTATTTATTTTAATTTATATAATTATTTATTTAATTATATTTAAAATAATTAAATTTTAAAAAATAATTTTAAATAAATACGATAAAAATTTAATTATATTATAATAATATCATTAAAATATATATAAAAAATCATTTAATTTTCTATAATTAAGAAAACTTTGCTCTCAAAATATATATTTTAAAATCTTATATTTCTTAAAAATTAAAAATAAATAAAATAAAATATATATATCATAAAATATATTTTATTTAAAATAAAATAAAATAAAAGATGGTTATAATTTAGCAATAAAATAGTGTAAGGGAGTTTAATTTTTTTAATTATAATATTTTATTATTTTAATTAACTTTTAAATTATATATATTATATTATTTATATATATAAATTTAATAAATTCAAACTACAATGTTTCAACCTGGGAAACAAATTGGTGACACCTCACTCAACCAACAAAGTTGACACCTCACAAAATGAATGAAATAAGAGAAGAAGGACAATGTTTCAATTATGACACCTAGTATAGTAAGAGGAATAAATGTGGTGAGAAGAAATTATTCTACATACACTCTAAAGATGAAGAAAATCAAGAATTAGAACTGTCACCAAATATATAGATAAAAGAGGCTACTCCAAAAATATATCGTTATGCATTGGATGACATGAAGACTCCTAAAACCCTCAAGATAGAATGATATATCAAAAAAAAATGTAACAATTTTGATTTATTCTAGCAATACCCATAACTTCACCAACTATAAATTGGCAAAATATCTCAATTGCTTTGTATATCTAGCACTAGAGTTTTGATTAATGATTACAGAAGGAGGCACCATAAATTGTCTAGGGAAGTTCCATATTATTAAGCTCAATATGGGGAGGGCAGGGCGGCGGAATTATTTCTTGGATAGTACCATGATTGCATACAAATTATTGATGTTGATGTTGTATTAGGGGTCCAATGGTTACCATCATTGGGAATAGTGACCTTTAATTTTCAATATATCTTCATAAGGTTTATTTAATATGGAAACGAAATTGATCTTACAATTATCCAAGGGAAACCCTATAAAGCGGTAAGTGCTAATGGAATGATGAACTACTAAAAAAGGCATGCCATGGTGTAATTGCGTAATTTTGTTTACTAAATGTTCAAACATTAATATCATCTATGTCAGGGGATCTCTGTAAATTTAACAACAATCATTCCAAGGTATTTGGACTAATTCCTAAGGGACTTCCACCTGCTTAAGATCATGACTATGTTATCACTTTACAACCTATAATTTTACCAAAAATAAATGAAGAAGGGAAAATCATACTAGAAGTAGAAACAATCCTTGAAACAAGGATTAAGTAGTCGAGTAATATGACAAATGTGGAGTACCTCACCAAACAGAAGAATCTACCAATAGAAGAGGTAGTATCGAAAGATGACTTATTGATGCAACATCACTAGAAATTATTCGTGTTGAGGAAAATATTTTTTTGAAGTGGAGGGAAATGTTAAGCCCTATATAAGCCCCATGTTAACCTTAAAACCGTTTATTAATCCCTAGATATGGAGTGATTACATTTATATTGTTATATTTTTATGTAAGCTATGACCTTTCACGACCTCATTTTATTATATATATATATATATATATATATATATATATATATATATATATATATTCTTAGGATCAACAAATCTTGTGATGTACATTGAATTCATTGTATTCATTCTAAAAGGAGGCCTTCCCCTAGAAGAGCATTGTAATTATTGGTGTTCTATCGTTTTTAAGGTGCAATGTTCATAACATGATGGTAAAAGATTCATGAAAGAATAGTATCACTAGTAAGAAACATGTGGTGAAATTTCAATTAATATACCTTAAGGAAGAGTATTAAAATTGGTGGTATCAACAATATTATAAAACAAAAAAAGATGATGAGGCATAATCATTAATTGAATTGTAATGCTTCACTCTCTTGGTAAGCCCTCCTGGGTTTATATTTCAAATTACCATAAACTTGGAATGAAATATTTGGATTAAATAATGTACAAGAATTATATTCCATAAATTCATGAGATAAAACATTAGTACCAAAATATTAGCATAACTTGTTCAATAGGTTAAACCTTGCAATTAATATACATACAAATTTATTAGTAGAAAATGAAGAAAATATACACAAAAATTGTACATATATATATACAAAAAGGAAATATATCGAGAGAAAACATTTCCAAACAACCATTAACTGATACATTGAGATCATACTGAACATCATTAAATAATTGTGAAGAGTTCACAAGATTAACATATACCTCATAGGGGTAATGAGTTGAAAATTTAAAAGACATTTAGGTGAGTGTTTTTTCTGAAAGATAATGTGATTATCTTTATTAAACAAAACAATGATTTGTTACAATTATTTCCTCATTATGGAGTATGTCATTTTTCACTGTAGATTACTTTTCGAAATTGATGACATGAGAATATGAGGCAACCATCACCACAAAGTGAAGTGCCTTAGTGTCATCAATGTCTAATGGAACATCAAAAATAACTTCTCTTCGTTTAATTCCACAGTATGAATCAGAATAATTGACATCACATTACTACATATAGGACTAAATTTCAACAACATAATATGAAAGTAAGGCCTGTACTATCAACAATTACAAGAAAAATGTCATTCTTAAAAAAAAAATGTACAAGTACCCGTGTTCATCATGATTCCAACAATTGATCTATAGGGTTTCATTATTCCAACCACTAATCTATATGGTCTCCATATTATGATGCAAGCAATAATTGTTCTGTGACCATTTGTTTGACTAGTCATATTTGACTTTGACTAGTCAACTAACGTCAGAGTTTCGACGATCAATAAATATATAATATCTCACATGTAAGAGATGTTGTGACATCTTTGTTATAAGTACGATAATTCTGGAAGGTTATAATGTTTTTTTCGCGATTTAAAATAGATATATACCAATTATATTACAAAAATATAATATTATATCTAGTTACATGGCCACTTAGTTTTATAACATAATCATCACATAATGTTTTATGGCTAGGAAGAATGTCAAAAAAAACATTAGATGGGGAACTAATCAGCCAGGGGTTGATGATGGGAAATGTCAATTCCCTTCCACTCTTTGTAGGTGCACATGTTTATGAATAATTTCATATGATATGGTTGTGTTGTAACAGCTACAACCACCCTCTAAAATTTTACCTTTGCTTCGATTTGGAGCCTCCCTCCTCGAAATCATAGTAGTTATCTGACACTGATCAAGTACTTGAGTTTATTTGATTTCATCTGTTGCTTAACAGCTTGTTTTCATTCACTTATCCTGTCAATCAACCACAAGCTGACCCAGAACTTGGTTCACATCCAGTCAATGAGCTATCGGGAAAAATTGCACAATCCTGGACGGTAGTTTGTCTTCCCCTCGGGAACTGCGAAAAGCAACCCAACAGTTGCCCTACACATAGAAATTGTGCAGAGTAGGCCAGCAAGCCTTGCTCTGGAAAATTGCATAGAGTAGGCTGGCTAGCCTTGCTCTAGAAAATTGCACAGAGTAGGCCAGTCGGCACTTCTCTCCAGAATTGCACAGAGCAGGTGAGTCAGAAATGCTCTCCAGCAATGCATAGAACTAGCTAGTAGCACTGACCTGGAAAATTGTATAGAGCTGGCCAACCAACCAGGTCCACTCAACCTAGAAGCAACGCAGAATTTTTCCCTCAGTGGTTGTTCATCACATGTGCCAGTAGGTTGCCTAGTTCCCTCCAAAACTGCACAATCCTTCTTTGCATGTCGGGCATATTTTCTCAAAAAAACAAGCAAAGAGAGAAATGCATCCCTAGATTTTATGGATCTATTTTTTGTAACAGGAGTTACATGCAAAGTCGATTTTAGAAACTCCCCGTCAAGTATCGTTTTTTCCTAGATTTGTGGCATGCACGTCATAAACCCGAATTTTGCCAAATCTATAGAAACGACACCTCATAACTCATTCTTCACATTCGATCTTGGAGCTCTCGCTTTCCCGAGATATCTAGGAACCTTCTACACTAACGGCACAACCGTTTCGGGTAAGTTTTTCTTTTCATGCCTTTTGCCGATTTTTTGGTCACTTTTTATTTTTCGGCTTGTATTAGTGTTATTTCCCTTGTTTTATTGAATGACTGTTGGTGTTTCAATGTGTTTTAATTTGTATAAGTATTGTTTCAAGTTTTTTATTACCTTTCTTTAGTTGTCGCATGCATAACATTGTTTTTTCACTGAGAGTCATCGTTACAATTACTCTCTTCATGAGCTTCATGGTTTTATTGTTTGACTAATTTTTTCATTGCTTGAATTGGATGCATGTCCATTCACTCAGATCTGCACAAGCCTTGCACACACATTTAGTCTCTCGCATTTCCAAGTTTTCGTTGGGTAGATCCGGGTTGTCTTGGCCAAGATCTTATTTCTCCCAACATGCTCTACACATTCCTAATAGTTAAGGCTTTTCCTTGCCTCCAAGAATTGCGCAAAGGTTGCCTACACTAGCTTCCAACTATGATCGGCGCAATCTTGGGAGGAAATGCCATAGTCCTACCCATTGTAACTGCGCATTATACAGTTCTATCCAACAACCCATCCTAGCTAATCTGCACATTAAGTAGTTTCAATCAGCAGTCAACCTCACTGGGTTGCACATTGCGCAGTTCTAGTCAGCAGTGAGCCTCACTGGTAGTTGAGACTGCACAATGCAGAGTTCTAGCTCACAGTCTCCCAGCCTCCTAGAGTCAATGATGTGCAATCTTTCATAGTAGTCACCAGTTTGTTTCCCAAATGTTTCTCAATTTCATAATAAAATCTATTAAATTTCACTTTGTCGAACTTGCAAATTTATTGATGAAATTAACGACAGGTGACATAGATCCAGTCAACAATTATAATGTAGTTGATGATGCTGAACCTTTTGTATTTTTTTTGGTAATACATTAATAAATATCTGCCACATAGTGGAGTGTTAGTTGGTAGGTTTGGAACCCATATATGTAACTTTGTGGTTTGGCATGACATCGGCCCCCAAATGGGCTCTCTTGACATAGTGGATGGAGTGGAACTCATGATATTTACATTACAATGTAATAACTCTTCAACATTAGTTTTAAATTTTTTTATTGGCTGCATTTATATGGAAATATAAATAAAACACATTAACACTTTAAGCACTTGGTCCAATATATTTTATTTCCTTCCTAAAATTACATTTTTATTAAGAAAAATTAAAATGATAAAATATTATCATTTTTTTAATTCAAAATTTCCCTATTATATTAAATCAAATCTATATTTTTACTTGGTTAGAAAGGTATACAATATCATAATAGTGTCTTTTTTATGGGAAGGTTTCTTGATTTTTATAGTGTAAGGGATTTCTAGGCGCGCACACACAAATACACATATAATTTCTCTACTTAAGTTTTTTTCTTTTCACGATTGACATATATATATTATAATAAATTAACACTCAACAAATTACAATAGCAATTCATGTTATGCCGTATCATGTAATTCAATATTTGTTGAGGTGGTTTATTTATTTTTCTTCTTAGAGACATATCCATTCTTCATGTTGTTCTTGTATTGATGATATTGATTCTTGCATTTCCTCATCTTCTAATTCTCTTATGTTTTCACATTCCTACTCTGAGATAACTTGCTTGTGTCTTGATATTACATGGCCTTGCCCTTTTCCTTTGCTACATCAATCCAACCTCCTCATCCCTTTTCCTAATAAGGATAGGTAGGTGAGATCACCAAGGTAGGAATGCTAGGATAGGGTCATGTCTTTTTCTTTTGTGTGAGAAGAGGGACACACTTATTTTCTTCAAGGTGGTTTCCTAGATATGTGACTTTTTTTAGACATTGGGCCCATAACACGTGACAATGCTACTTCCTAAGGTACTTGGGATCAATTCAACAAATATGATGGTTTATTTTATGCTCCTTTAGGAATCACCAGTGCTCTATGAATTGTTCCTTCTTAAAAAATTGATGGATGGAATTCAATATTAGGCTGCTTAGGATCCAAAGGTGTTTGAAGGGAGTTCCTTGTTAGTTATGTGATGCTCTTCATTTTCTCTCGCATATCAAGTGGACTTCTTGTGCAATTTTCTAAGTGTTTAAGAACGTAGTTACTAGATTTGGGTTGCGGGCTACTATGTGGTCAAATTCAAAGCAAGACTTACATTGGAAGGTAGCTTGTTTATAAACTAGAAGCTATGTCTAAATGTACTCCTTTACAACCATCTTGATTTTTTTTTGGGAACCATTCATTGATATCAATATCCATGTCAATTCCAACATGTTTAGTGATTGGTACCCTTTATGTTTCAATGATTTGAAAGTGGAGTTTTACGAATGCACTTCCAATAATCTAGAAGGAAGCAAAGCCCCAAAATTAAGTGGAGGAGAGTGAATCTAAAGAAGGATTGAAAGTTGAGGTCCAAGGCTTCATGCATAGCCAATGTTGCCCAAAACCAATGAACCAATTTGTGCATGAGGTCCCTACCCTTAGTTCAAATTCTAGAATGAAGAATTCTTTTATGCATGTGTAGATAAAGGCTTCATCTTTGATTTTGGTTTCTCGGTTGAGAAGGAAATAAATGCATGTGTATGTATACATTTTGACCAAAGGCCATTAAATGTGTGGGTTAACCCATTACTTCGAAAATAATTTGTTTGATATATGACATGGAAAAGAACTAGTAGAGATAAAGTTGGATCCTCTCTTATATGATTTGTGAGGGAGAAAGGTTCAAAGATGCTCCCTATGGATTGACTTTGATGAGAGTTTCCTTGAAGGACTCATTTTCTTCCAACAAGGGCATGGATATGGGGTGGGAAGAACTAGACCCTGAATGAACTATATCTTCTATAGTGGTTAGTGATTGAAGTAGTCTTTACCTGCATAACCTAATTAGAAGACAACATAATAGAAGAAAGGATAGAATTAGGCAACATCAAAGAGTTAGGAGAATGGGGACTTAAGGATGAGATCATAGCAATTTCCATAACATGAAGTAATCGACTAGGGGAGCCATGGCCATGCCAATGGTGCCACTATGGTGTGGACCCTAGATATGCCACACTACCACCACTAGGTTCAGTTCCATTGATCCTAAATAAAATTTCCTTCAATAAAGTAATATTTTGAGTGTTAATACACCAATAATTATGAGAATTCAAGCTACAAATAATATTATTACATAAGTACCGAAGATTAATAAATCTTGAATTGAGATAATTTTAATGTAAAATTGACTTGTTTCATCTTTATATATAATTGGCTTTCTATTATATTATTATATTCTTTTTTCGTTTATTTGAAAAACATGAATATATCAACTCTCTTTCTATTTATATAGAAAGAGAAAATGCTCAATTCATTAAAATGGAAAAATCACAAATTCAAATTAAATTAAAGTAAAGAGAATAATACACCTTTCTTCACAATAAATATACCTAATTCACATGTTATATACCATATATTATCTTCATATAACAATTAATTTATTTAAAAATTACTAAAACATGTCAGGGGGAAAAGCACAAAAATTATATTATTATGGCTATTTTAAATAAATAAATATATTTTTTCTACTTGAATAAATGTTTGATTTAAAATTAATATATATTATGTTATTTTTACATTATTTTTCATATTTATATTTATTTTTGTATATTAAAATACAAAAATCATAAATTATGGTTTTTACTAAGTTGTGATTTAAGGAAAATCATAAACCAAATTATGCTCATGGAACATGGCTCTAGTTGTAGTTGTGGCCAAGCTCACTTGCTTATGTTTGATTGATAGGACTTTGAAACTTAGAGCTTAATTGCCAATCATTAATATTCCCCCTTGTAAGATAAAAAGTGAGAATATAAAAATCTCTTCATTACAAGTATGTGTCAATACTGAATAATGGATTCTACAATATGAATAATATATCTTAAATCTGTTAACATTGTTGGACACATAAGAATAAAAAGAGATTTAGATAAATGTGTGATGCATTTCTCATTCATATAATACACATATAAATGTATTATCATATAATGTTTATATTCATCTCCCAAGAGGTCTCTTGGATTCCCGACTTCTATAAAGTTTACTTGTTGCTTTTTGCCTTCTTGTTCAAGTGAATAATATAATCTACTATAATCCCTATGGATTAGGTTTCCAATAATTTGTATATTGATTTTTACAAATTGAAGATGCAAAGCATAATCATAAATTATTCTCTAATTTCCTGAAAAGCGAATATATAAATATATATTTCACTAATTTGGTAAATAAGAATTTATATGTACACCCATTAAGCACATTCAAATAAAACACAAAGAAACGACGAATGCTGCATTGTACTAGATCTTAAACATAAACCTTCTTAAGCACAAATCCGAAGAGAGTAACCCATTTAAGCATATCAATCAAAATTTAATTCCATAAATTATGAGTTTATAAAAAAAAATTCATATACCCATATATCACTTAACCATCTCCAACATGAACTAACTAATTTTTATATATGATTGAAGTTAATTATATGAACAATTCAATCCGAAATTTAGTTTCAATCCGAAATTTAGTTTACGGAAAATATTTGATTTATTAAAAAAATAAATTATCATGTAAAAATCAAACTATATTTAACGTTATATATATTTAATTTCAAAAAATAAAGCATTTTAATACCAGAGGAATAATTAAGAAAAATACAAAAATTGAATTTATATATATATATATATATATATATGAAAATACAAAATATAGAAATGAGGCAATACATAATTATAATTGGTTTATTTGATTTTAATAAAGTAATAGATTTTTTAGATTTTTTTGGTTAATAATTTTTTTTATATTAATGAAAATTAGATACATAAAGTCTAAGCAAATATGTATGGAGAGACATGATCCATAAACACCATAAAAAGAAACAAAAGGGAGACCATCTGCTCCAGAAGGGGAAACCAAATAGTCTATTTAAAAAGAGAGTTTGGTGCCATTATTATAGTTAGAGAATCAAAAAGAAACAAACAAAAGATTTGAACAAAGCATTTTCTAAAGAGGCTGTAGCTACCCATGTTATAAAATTTGACCTTGAGAGAAACATAAGACAAAGCATACAATGCAAAAATATGGACTTGTTCATGTTGGGATGGCACCTGATGAGCTTGAGGGAGAATGGACCAACTACTTTTGTGCACGTTCCCTATTGATTGGACCAACAACCTCAACTTTTTTGGAGTCAAAAGGGCCTTCTTTGGGTGGTTCCTCCATAATGAAACAACTAAAGGGATAGGGGCATGGAGGAGAAGTCATTTCACCAACCAGTTGGAAGTCCATGGATTGGAATGAGGTGCCCAACGACCCACGAATAGGAGAATTACCCCCAACACCAATGTAGATGGTGGAGGGTGGGAGGAGTCAGGAGGGACCGAATTTGATGTGAAAGGACTAGGAGAGGATGTTAGGTCCCTATAATACTAGTGTATCCCCCTTATTGTTATTGTTAGTGTATCCACCTATTGTTATTGTTGTGCCCATGTAGGTCCCATATTGTTATTGTTATTCCCCATAGAAGCACACTATTTTTATTGTTGTGCCCTTACATTATTATTGTTATGTAGGCTCTGATTATCTTATTACCCCTTAGGCTCCTATATATACCAAGGAGGTCTCGTCATTTGTATCATCCAAGAATTGTTCATTTATGTGATGTAAAGTAGGTTCCCACCTCGAAGAGGATATTTTTTAAGTCGTTGATCTGTCTTTTATTCATTTTTGAGAGCTAGTTGCATAACATTTGCTATCACAGATTTGGATTCGAGGTTTCGCTTCTTCAAATAGGTTATATTGGAATTTTTTCTATAATTTTTTTCTGCGAGGCTTAAGAAGTTGCAGTTGAAACCACATGGAGTAGAAATATTGGTGAAATTTGTGTACGAATTTCAGTGCTTGATTCACTATATTTTTGGAGATATGATTTGAGGAAGTTAGGGTTTTTGCAAGCTCCTGAATTCAATTTCAAACAGGTGACCTAGGGAAAATGATCATAATTTTCTCTCTGAGCATCGGATTTGAATTTAGTAAAAGGTGATGAAAATTGCACAGAATGTAGCTTTTCATATATCATTTTCAGGGACAAAGGCAGAAAAAGTGACACGTGGCACTACATACAAGTTCGTTCTTCTGAAGCAGTCTATAATCAGGCCATCGTGGGAGATTGGGCATAACTCTTTCTTGAAGAATCCAATCTTGGTCTGACTTGTGGGGTTGGAAGGAAGACTCAGACGGATACCACAAGATGAATTTTCAAACCTTGGAGATCCAAAATTACATAGATACATCAGTTTCAATATCGATCTCCTAAAAAGAAAGAAAAAGGAGTGTATTTTTTTTTAATTTTGTATAACTTTTGTTTGAAAAATCAGTTTGAAGTGATTCAAAGGGAATAGTGAAGCATATATATCATTCTTTGATTCCAAAATAACTGGGTTGGTAGTCATGATATAGGTAAGCATTGTCTTTTGATAGAAAACATCTATTTTGCTATACCTATGAGCATCAGCCGTAGACCTGCTGCGTGGGAGGACCGAACGGAAGCAAAAGTAAGTTAGGTGGGCCAAGCAGTGCCAGGAGCTATTACTTACTTAAACATTTCTATTTGCTTTCTTAATAAGTGCTTGCCTAATTCTATTCTCCATTCCAATAAGGGGCCGGATCAGTTTGTAAATCACTATGAATGGATGGGTTTAGGCCCGGCACAAGAAGAAAGAAGAATGAATGTCTCTTAGTTCAAGTTCGTGATTCATTTAGTTGTTTCTCCGAACGAACGCATAAATCCTGCGGCGCTCCTTTATTTACCTCGTAGTCCTCGTTTAGCTCTCCCTACAACCCGCCAACTGACCCAAAGAGGTGAGGGCGGTCTGTCCCTTATGCTCCCTCGTCCTAGGTGCCTTGATGTCCAGTGTGGCCCTACAGACTGAGTTACCCGAGGAAGCACCCCAGTCCTAAAGGCAGGAAGTGGCTAATGATACTTTTTGGTTGGAAGGAAAGCGAGCGCAGCGAGTGAGCTAAGCGAGTTTCACGGAGCGAGGAGCGTTAGCGAAGTGTTATTGAAGCTAAGAGGTGTTAGTCCAAGTCAAAAGAGATAGGGGGGATTATTATATACGTAATAAGTCTACTAGTAAGCAACCAAAAATATCTTCCATGATGCATGAAGAAGAGGAAGAAATGCAACATGATATGTCAAAATTACAAGACCAAGTGCAACAAATTTCAGTCTCGAAAAGAGTAACCAAAAATGAACTAGAATTTAAGATGGATGGTTTTAAAGATGATATGGAAGCATTGATGAATGTCAAGATGGCATGTTTGAAGACATAAATGAAAAGGGACTTGGAAGGTTTGAAGGAAAGTTTGACAGAGTTGCTACAAGAAATGCTTCCTAGTGGCAACAAGGTACTCCACGAAAATCATGATGAGGATAAAATGAATACAAATTATGATTTTAGAGACTACCATAGTGGGTTGAAGACTAACCACAAACCAAAGATCGATATGAGGAAATTTGATGGTAATGATACAGTGAAATGGATACTACAGATGGAGAAAATATTTGATCTACATGATGTGTCAAACACATAAAAGGTACACATTGCATATTTATATTTAGAATGAAATCAGTTTGTGTGGTATAAATAACTTTTATCTCGTAAATCAATTGTCACTTGGATAATTTTTGCGGAGGAATTGGTAGCACATTATGAGGATACAAAAAGAAACACCTTCTTTAGCCAATTAATAAATCTCAAACAAAAAGGTTCAATGGCACAACACATTGAGGACTTCCAAAGATTTAATATCAAGGTAAATGACATTCCAGAGGAGCATGGGATTGATGTCTTCATAGGGACTTTAAATGATAATATCCAATATGAGGTTTGCCTTTGGGAACCTAATTCATTGGAGAAGGAATTTAAGGTGGCAAGAAAAGTTGAAAGAAAAATTATGGCAACAAGGAAGTCTACCATTCACAACTATAAAGATGGAAGTATTGCTGCTACTAGCCTTCCACAACCTAAAAGGTTGAGAACACAATAATTAGAGGAAAAAATAGAAAAATGGCTTTGTTAAATTTGTGATAGAAAATACACTAAAGCTCATAAGTGTGTTGAGAACAAATTATTTTACATAGACTGTGAGGAGGAGGGAGAAAAGGAAAAAGAAGCATAAAAAAAGAGGATATACACAGGAACCAACCCTAGAAAAGCAATAAATGGATCCAACGATATCTTGTAATGCATTGGTAGGAATTACCACTCCTCAAACTCTTAAGATAGAATGATAGATCAAAAAGAAAAAGGTAATAGTGTTGATTTATTTTGGCAGTACCCATACTTTTATTCATTGTAATATAGCCAAGGAATTGAATTGATTTCTATATCCAACACCAAAGTCTCAAGTGATGGTTGCAGATGAAGGAACTATAAATTTCTTTCGAAAGTGCCATAATATAAGGCTACACATGGGAGAATATGTATTGAATAGTCCAATGCTTTCCATTCCAATGGGTGGTGTTTATATTGTTGATTTTTGTGTAGCTTCGGAGATACTCCAAACCCCAGGGTTCAGGGTTTGGAGGGAAAAGCGCCACAAAAGTCACTTGTGGGCTTGAAACCCAAGCTTGGGGTTTTGCAACCATCGATATTTGGGCCAAAACCATGAGCACATTTCAACATGTGATGGATGAGGATGATAGCTCTCAGTGAGACAAATCTAACACAATGAGAATCATCTGATTCTGAGTTGTAGAAATGGAGATACATATTTTTATATGAACTCATAGTGTACTCTCCTACTGAGAGAATCTGCAACCCTGTTCTCCTTTCCTTTAATGTATTTGATCTCAAAGTCAAGCTCACTAAGGGTATCCAACCATATAGCTTTCCTAACATTCAGATTTGGTTGGTCAAACAAGTACCTCATCCCACTATGGTCGCTCATCAACACAAACCTCCTACCAAGAAGATAGTGCCTCCACATATTCAATGCATGGATGATCTCTGCCAACTCAAGATCATGTGTCACATAATTTTTCTCATGCTCATTCAATTTCCTTGACTCGTAGCATACCACTTGTTCCTCTTGCACCAAGACTCTGCCAAGTCCTCTCTTGCAAGCATCTATACACACTACAAACTCTTTATTTGGATGTACAATATTTATCACCAGAGCATTTGTAAGAAACTACTTCAATTGCTCAAAACTTGTTGCACATTCCTTTGTCCATTAAAAATTCTTTCCTTTCCTCTACAAGGATGTAATGGGATATGAAATCCTTGAGAAGTTACTGATGAACCACCTGTAGTAACCTTCTAGCCCCATGAATGATCTAACTTCATCCACATTTCTAGGAGTTGCCCATTTCGTGATGGCTCTTATCTTTTATGGATCCAATGTTATGCCTTCCTTGGAGACAACATGTCCCAAGTCATGTACCTTTGTCTGAAATAAGATTCATTTACTAAGCTTGGAATACAATTGATGCTTTCTTAGCAATCTCAACATTGTTGCTAAGTGCTATACATCTTGTTCCTCATTCTTAGAATATATCAATAGATCATCAATGAATACAATAAAAAACGAGTCCAAATAAGGATGCAACACACTATTCATCTAGCGCATGAAAGTAACTGGAGCATTAGTCAAACCAAAAGGAACCACAAAAATTCATAATGTCCATATCTGGTTTAAAAAGCAATCTTATAGATGTCCTTTTCTTTGACGCGTACCTAATGATATCCCAATCTCAAATTAATCTTTGAGAACATTGTTTCTCCCTTCAACTCATCAAATAAATCATTAATCCTTGGCAATAGATAAATTTTCTTAATCGTCACCATATTCAGTTGCTTGTAGTCAATGCACAATCTGAGAGTACAATCCTTATTCTTCACAAACAACACTGGTGCACCCCTAGGCGATACACTTGGCCTAATTTATCCCTTATCAAGCATTTCCTTCAACTGAAACTTCAATTCCACTAACTTTAGAGTGCTCATCCTATAAGGTTCCTTTGATGTTGGTGTTTCTCCTGGTAACAACTCAATAGAAAAGTCCACTTCCCTGTGAGGCAACAACTTTGAAATTTATGCCGAAAACACATCCTAAAACTACCGCAAAACTGAGTACCTCTTTAAGACTTTTGCATCCTTAACATCATTACCTTTATCACTTGAAATATGAACTGCAAATAATAAACACCATTTCCTGCGACTATGCTTTTCCTTCATAGATGTAACCATTCTAATTGATGTAGGCTTCTTCTTTCCCTGCAAGATCCTCTTTTCCCCATTATCATACAAGCACTTAATAGCCTTGTCATAACAATCTAATTTGCTCTTGTGGAGGTGCAAACAATCCATGCCCAAAATCATACTATACGATCCCAATGGAAACACATTCAAATGCATTGAATTTGGCATACCATTCAGCTCAAATGCACAAGCTCTTACCCAATGATGAACTCTCTTTTTAGTACCTATAGTCAACTGCACCAACCAAGATTCAAAAGGAACTTATTTTCTCAAGCCACACTTATCCACCAGGTCAATCTTTACATAACTATAGTTAGATCCAGGGTCAATCAAAATAGAAACAACTCGACCACAGAGCTTACCTTCCATCTCAATAATGGATGCCTGGTGATCTTCCTTCTTGTTGTCCATAACTACATAAATCTAAGGAATGTTGTGGCTCACATCCCCAACCGTTTGCACCTCCTGAGAACTATAGATCTGAGGATTTTCCACCCTGGTATGATGGAAAATACTTCTTGCGATGATATTTGCCACATATCCAACATTGCAACTATCCCCTACCATCACCTCTATTCTGCTACTCTCCAGGCTGTGACTCATGTCCCTTCTCAACTACATTTAATTTCTTGTAAGGAGAAACATTTTCTTTCTCACTTGCATCTTGAGGTCTTCCCCACTTCGGTGGCCACTTCCCTTTAACCTTTTTATTCCCCTTCAAATCACATTTAGGTTCGGATTTACGCTTTGATTTCTCATAACAGTGCTTTAGTTTACTAATGGAATTCTCTAATGACCAAGGCTCATCAAACTCAATCTTATCTCTATATACTGCTAGAAACCCATTGATGAACCTTTGAATCTTTTATTTCTCATCCTTGAGGTAAGGAACATACCTCAACAACTCTAGTAACCTACTAGTCTACTCATCATCTATCATAGAACCCATTTGCGGCTCATAAAACTCCTTATCTATGTCATCATAATATATCTCAAATAGATACTTATGCTTAAAGAGTCTCTCGAACTCATCCCAAATCAAATCTTCTTCATGACTTCCCTTGACATTCTTCACATATTTTCATGAAATGTTTGCTTTCCCTTTAAGACTAAAGGTAGTTATTTTGGTTTTCATGTTCTCTAAGTGGTTATGTAATTTGAAGAATTTCTTCATCCTGAGCAACCATGCCTCTACATCTTCTAACTTCTTCATCTCTCCATCGAATGTAGGAGGCTTGACCTTCTTTAACTCCTCAATAAAGTATTCACTCCTCCTATGAGGATGATGGCAGTCATGTTAGTGAGGATGTCTCCTGGATGAGGAACTATAATGATACGCATACAGAGCAGTCCTCCTCTCAGGTGTATCCAATGATCTTCCACCTCTGACTATGTCCCCATTGTCCAACCTGTATCCTAACCAAGACCTACTACCATAGGCTCCATTAGTCTCCTCTTCCTACTCTTGAATAATCCTCAATTGTCCCTTTCTCTGCAAGTCTTAAAAACTCTGAAGGATCACTGCATGGACCTCTTCTTGCTTTTCCTGAGCCCTTGAAAGTATTTCTTGAGCCTCAACCAACCTGTCATTGTTTGCCTTGCAAATTCTGATCTTTGCCCTCAAAATCCTTAATGTATCTTCTATACCAGGAGAATACTCATCTCCTTGCTTCCCAACTGATCTGTAGGGAGAGTCACGTGAATTGTAGTCTACCATTTTGCTCGTCATCTCTGATTCTCTTCTTCTTGCAAGCATTCCATGTTAGCTAAACCAAATAGATAGTATAATCAAAATTATACCTCAATGACATTTAGGGGAGGCTTATCTCATTTGCAAAACTAGTCCAAATTAGTATGATACATGTATAATCATAATCATATCAATATATCAACAACATGCATGATAATACCAACTACATCAGTAACCTCATGCATGAAAACCATAACCATGATAATGCATGCTTAACAAAATGCATCTAACCCATGTGCGGAATGAGCTAAGCATAACCATACCACCTAAAGAGAGTGAAACTCGCTCTAATACCACTCTGTAAATGCCACCTCCCACTCTCACCAGCATGCTAGGGTAAACATGAGCAAAGGGATACTATGACATGACTCAACCTCCTAAACCACCTTAAGGAAATGGAGTCGATAACCCAAGACTTTACTAACTTTCCTCAGGTGCTATAGGATCCCCAAGAGCTAAACCACCATTCCATGTCCCAAACCCTGAGTTAAGTTTCCCTTTTTACTGATATTGACTCCTAGACATTGGAATAACATTGCCTGAATTTGAATGTAACCCTCTAGTCACATGCATGAGCCTACAAGGGAGAAACTGCAGTCTTTTCTACCTAGTTATGTGCCAGTGACCGGAAGATCTATGCCACTTTTAAGGGCTAGGAGCCATATCTCTGCCTAGAACTTAATGAAAATTTCTAGAATGATGAATGACACATAGACAAAGCCTTTAACACAAAACTTAGATAAGGAATTGATCTAACCCAGTATAACCATGACAGACATTCCGTCAAACACATGGAAAAAAATGAAATCTACAGGTCATGAGTGCATATTTGAACATAGAGATCTGAAACTTATCTAAGGTTTAGCAAGAAGGACTAATACCCTCTCACCATATCTACAATGTAGGAATTTACAGGGTAAGTTCCTCAGACAGAATACCAAAAGGACACCGCTCACAAACAGATCACAGATCAATACACCAGTATTTTGACGTGGTTAAAACCCTCAGAGAGGGAAACAGTCCACAGCCTGCACCAACGTGGCTACTACAGGCAATTTATTAATAAAAGAATGAAAATTTACATAAGCTTCTCTCATGCACGGTTAACCTACAAATGACCCTCCATGCGCTTTCAATAGAATTCATGGACCAATCGGGTGTCAAGCCACGGATCAAGTGTCGGTAATACCGAGGAGAGAATGAACCGTCGGATCACTACATATCGTGACCGTCGGATTGTAAGTTACAAAATGTACAACGGTAAAGAAACACACTATACCTAACTATACCTAACTCTATACTAGACCAAGTTGAACTTAACTATTTCCTATGTGTCGGAATATCCTAACATC